>CAUYON010012128.1:0-46942 GCA_963573935.1 Arctocebus calabarensis | reverse complement strand
CCCCCCCCCCCCCCCCCCCCCCCCCCCCCCCCCCCCCCCCCCCCCCCCCCCCCCCCCCCCCCCCCCCCCCCCCCCCCCCCCCAGTACGTCCCTCCAGAAATATTTGAATGGAACAATTTGATTCGGTTCCCAGCACCCAATTTCTGGGCCCTAGTACGAATCTCTGTTGAAAAGAATCAGAGCTCCTTAGAGGACAGCTAAGTCCCTAAGCCCATGTGTTGAGACACAAGAAAATCAAGATCTAAAATCAAGAACTTCTTGTAGTTCTCAGAAAACAAAATGCCTGGGGGTGCTGCTGAGAGGACCATGGAAGAAGTTCAAAGGGACTCCACAGGCCACACCGTGACCATCTGAGCACCGACATGAGAATACCAATCATAATTAACCAGAACAAGTGCATACTATCAAAGCTGTGAGTCCAAAATTCTAAACAGAAACAGTAAAGCATTTGTCACAGGAAAGAAGAGGATAAGAAGGTATCCTAAAATGCTTTTTGAGAAGTGGTGAAAGCTTCACAGATCGGGATAGTCTATTTCTCCTATATAAATCTGCATTTTTCCTTATGTGTATCTGTAGGAAAGAATGAATAGGGGGGACTCTGACCCAGACAGTTATAATTTCAAAGAACGCTTAAAACAACGCAGTATAGCTAAGGCCCAACTGGGTAAATTCAGAGCCTCCCTGAAGGAGGCAGCAGAACACAGTGGGGAGGGGAACTTGGAATCAGATATTCCACATTCAGGTTCCATGGGCCCTACTCCCTGGTTTGAAAAATGACATTCCCACCTCCCTCGGTAAATGTGAGGAACAGTCTCTGTGGTTTGCATTTGTCAGACTGTATTTACGGGTTCATCCTTAAGAGGGTTTGCTCATGAAAAGTGCAAGGTATTTTTATTATTATAACCCAGAAATCAGGACACAGTCTGGAAAAAACACATAAATATTGGCTTGAATTGATTTGGTTTCATCAAGGATTTACTAAGAGCGTAGTCACTGCTCAAAACATCCAGGCATGACCATGGTCCAAGCCAGACCCATTCTATGAGCTCAAGATGCAGACAGCAACAAAAGAGGCCAACCCACCTGCCCATGATGAGGAAAGACTGCTGGTGGCAGTCAGAAAGAATTTTAAATGAAAGAAGTAAGAAGTAAGAAGTTCAGCTTGTGGGGCTTAACATGACTTGGTGGGTAGGATACGTTTGAAAGGGAAAACATGGAAGGCTTCTCAGAGGAGATAACACTAAGATATAAAAGGCAGGGAGCTGGCCCGACAGACAGCTGGGAAGGCATTCTTTGCAGAAGAAAGAGGTAGGAAAGCCCGGACTCAGGAATGTATCTCACAGGTCAAAAAAAAAGAGAGAGAGAGAGAAGGCCAACTAAGACAGCACAAAAGCTAAGATGGCGTCTCCACCTCTTACAGGCAGCTGCCTAGTTCTCCCAGTACTATTTATTCAATAGGGATTCTTTTCCCCAGGGTATGACTTGGTCTACTTTGTCAAAGACCAGATGAGAACATGTGAATGCTTTCATCTCTGGGTTCTCTGTTCCGATCCATAGGTTTATGTCTTTCTGTGCTGATACCATGCTGTTTTGGTTACTTGCAGTATACACCTTTGAAGTACTCCCCCTTGGCTATCTGGTAACCACAGGGATATTCCACAACGAGGTACATCCCGCTTTTTCGAGGGTAAGTTCATGAACTTAACTGTTGTCAGACCTTGTATGACAACAGCTCTAACGGTCATTCCAGAAAAAGAGTTCTAAAGTTGCTCTGAAGGGTGAACTGATCACGGGTGTCAGTGTGCAGCTTCCCAAGGGGAGTGCCCTGAAGGTGACCACAGTGACATTCAACTACGAGGTATGTGGCACTTTTTCTAGGATGAATTTGGGAAGTTAACTCTCCAAACTTGTATAGCTCGAAGTCTGGTAAAGTGATGTCTCCCAATTTGTTCTTATTCTGTAAGGTCACGTTGGCTACTCGGGGTCTTCTCTGATTCCATACAAAGTTCATTCCATACAACTATACAATAAAATTCCATACAACTATTTTTTCCAGATCTGTGAAAAATTATGTTGGGACTTGAACAAGAATTGTTTTGAAACTGTAAATCACTTTGGGCCATTCTAACAACACTGTTAAGATGTGAGCTTAGAAAGCAAAGAATGAGCTCGAGAACATGATGTGAGCGAGGTAAGCAAAAAGAATAAATAATACTTAAATAACTCCATTTTGCACATCCAAAAGTTGACCAAATTTCTTTTTTTTCCAGTGCCAAAATACACGTACCTATAGGATAATATCACATTGTGTACCACAAGGGTGGAGCAAAAGGGAAGAATGGCTAAAAAACAAATAAACAGCAACCGGTTCTTTGGGGGGTTTAGGATAAAAACAGGTGATACAAAAGGCTGAATAAGTCACAGCCTTACTCATAGAACAAAATTAAGGACACAGGCTGTAGGCAAGGCACCAGGCCTTTCATAGTTACTCGTGCCTGCTCAGGGCCATCTCAATCACTAGAACCATCTTCCCAAACAGGTAGCACCATGTTACTCCTTTGTTCTACAAACATTTTGTGCTATGATAACCAATTTGGGGAGAAATATGGTACATTCATCATAAAAATGATAATGTGGGGGCGGTGCCTGTGGCTCAAAGGAGTAGGGTGGCCCCATATGCCGGAGGTGGCGGGTTCAAACCCAGCCCCCCAAAAACTGCAAAAAAAAATGATAACGTATTCAGTGTACAGAAATCCCTAGGACCAGGTTCCTACTTCCCAAATATTCATGCAACTAGAAATGTTGTGATGATAAAGCAACAGTCAAAATTATAGGAACCTAAATGAGACGAAAACTGAAATACAGAGAGAAACCTGAAGCCTCTTAAAGTTAAAATAGGATAATTTATGCAAAGTTCCTAACGGAGTACCTCGATCCTTTCAGCACGGAAAGTAACATTTTTCTGTGTTTCTTCTATGTGAGTTCCAAAGCTAAAACCTTGAGTAGTACAGGCAGGGTGACTTAGAATTGGCATGGAAAAGACCAATTCAAAACTGAAAAATCTAAAATGTAGAGCCTTTAAAATAAGGGGAAGTTCACTACTTATTTGGTTCAATGAAAATACTTAATGACTGTGAAAATTCTTAAAGCTGGAGACTTACAATTTGTGCACTTTATATATGTCATTCTTCAATAAGAAATTCAAATAATAATGATGATGAGAGGCTTAGATTAAACCGTCACCTACAAGTTTCTCAGTATTAATCAAAGAATCAAAACGTTTGGAGTATATTAAAAGTAGGTCTTTCTTTGCTTTTTTTGGCTCAAGCCAAAAAACCTTGGCTTGGAAAAGTTCAACCTAAACTACAAATATTTGCACAGAAAAAATTATTCCAAGCTTTAAAAATCACCCATTAAAAATCATCCACCACTGCAGAAAAAAGAAGGGCAGAGAATTCTAGATTCTACATACATTCAACCTTAAAATAGACTTGTAGAGGTATTAGTACCTCCTTATCTAAGGAAATCATGGTCCAAAGATATTAAATCATGTAAATAATAAATAATAGCACAAGACTAATAAATGGCAATTGCGGAGTCAAACCTAGGGTACACATATTAGGTTCCAAATTCATGTTCTTCCCCTATTTGTGAACGGCCTCTCAAATATAAGTTTAACAAATTCCAAATTCTTGGGGCCTAAACATATACCTTATTTAAAATTAAATATTGCACTTCCTCTCTCGTGTTTTGGGGATCAGCTCCGGAGCCAGTGATTACAATTCTATCTCCACATGCTCATTCATAACAAGATCCAACTGGTACTCAACCATTATCCTATGGTTATAACTCTCCATTCATCACTGGAGAAACCATTTAAGAAACAGGAAAAAATAGGTATTGTTTTCTTAATATGGCTGTAAAAGCTGACATGAGAACAGTTCTAGCAAGTTCAATAGAGCTGGAAGAAGAGAGAAGGCTTGCAAACACCATGGGAAGACAAGTACCCTGGGAAAGGACCAGCAGGTGGAGAATCCAAGAATGACCTTGAAGGAAGAACACTCCAGAACTAACTGCAAAAGGACCCAAAAAACTCAAGTTGCATGAGAACAGAGCTCTACTCTACGTCGCTCTGTCACAATACTGGATACCCGAGAGATCGTTTCTGAAGGAATCGACCAAGTAAATGAATACCTTAAAAGTGTAGCTATGAATCTTTAAAAACAAAACCAATTTGAGGCCAGGCACTCTGAGAGGCTAAGGCAGGCAGATTGCTTGATGCTTGAGCTCAGGAGTTGAAGACCAGCCTGAGCAAGAGCAAGACCCTATCTCTACTAAAAAAAAGAAAAACTAGCCCAGCCGGGCATCGTAGTGGGTGCCGGTAGCTTCAGCTGCTCGGGAGGCTGAAGCAAGAGATCACTTGGCCCAAGAGTTTGAGGTTGCTGAGAGCCATGACGACGCCACAGCACTCTACCCAGGGCACAGAGTGAGACGCTGCCACAAAAACAACACGGAACGTAAAAAAAAAACCAAAAAAATTTAAAAAGGAAATTAAAAACCAAAAAAAAAAAAAAAATTTAAGTGGGGAAAGGCCTGCCTGTGCCCTTGTCCTTGGTCCTGAATAATCATGTTTAGCCAGATCCGATAGTTTCCTAACCCCGGTTCGTGGTGTCCAAAATCTAGTTTTTCTTTATTTGAATTTTCCATCCTTAGGAAATAAAAAAAAGTCTAATTTTTTGAGCTGCAGAATAAATCATTCCATGAGTTAGGTTCTGGGCTTCTATAACTGACTGTTGAATGTACTTTCAACAATTCAAAATGCCACTTAGAAATATTTTCCCTACACCCTTTGGGAAACAGGGTGTTTTGTGTTTCTCATCCTCCTCCAATGCTATACTTTGGTTTAAAAATAACAATCATTATCACTTAATTAGTCAGTGATCAAGTGTAACACCAGATGCAAACAAAAGTTCTGACCACACTAGAACAAGTGTGGTTACTTGTTACTGCAAATGACTTACGAAGCCAGTGACAATGATATTCTATAAATTTGAACCAGGTAAAACAGAAAAACAGCATGAGCTGATTTTTTTTTCTTTTTGTTTTCTTGACTTCTTTTTCTTTCTAAAGATACCTATAGCAAAATATATTAGCCTTCTGTTTTGACACCCAAAAAATTTATAAATTATCATTTTAATTGTTTTTATAATCAATCTTCTGAACCAGCAGATCTAAAACACAAACCGTACATCACATTGGGTTTTTATTTTATTTCAGCATTGAAAGGGCATTTGAGTTCATCTATTGGTGTTGTAGATAATTTTGAATGTGAAATATTAATAACTTTCAAATTTCACACTGATATCCAACATGATAATAAATATAATACCTGAGAAAATCAGCCGGAGATTAACCTTAAGATATAAAAATAAACCATATTTAAAATTTTTTATCAGTGTTCACATTTCAGGAAGTGCCCTATAGCTCTAACTAACATATAAAAGATAAATTACAATATTTTCTCAAAATACAAATGGACATATAAGTGAAAACTTTTAATTGCAAGAGAAAGAAGACTATTTTTCACTTGTACATGCTTAGAAGAATGTGTCTCATTCATCAGCAGCAATGAAGGAGAAAAAGTTGGCAATAGGAACAAACAATTGGAGGCATTTGAAAATCTTTCTCACTATAATGATATATAATTTTTTTACTCAAACTCCAAATTTCTGACAATTCCTCTTTCTACTGATAATGACTGAATGTAGTAAAAGATTTTAAAAAAATAATGAAACATATATGCTAACCCTACAGGTTCACCAACATGAGTATATCTAAACATTTACATACTCCCTGGTTTAACTAAGTCAACATAACCAAAACTGTATGTCATATACATCATGCTGACACCAGACCTGTGGTTGGGGTCACATATTAACTGCTAAGGGACACAAGGAAACTTGGTGTGGGATGGAAATGTCCTATACTTATCCATTATTAAATGTGGTTTATTTTTATGTTTGTCATAATTTATTAAGTTGGGCCAGGCACAGTGGCTCACACCTGTCATTCTTGCCCTCTGGGAGGCCAAGGCAGGTGGAATGATTGAGCTCAGGAGTTGGAGACCAGCCTGAGCAAGAGCTAAACCCCCTATTTTATCCCCCCAAAAAAACAAATAGCCAGGCATTATGGTAGAGCCCTGTAGTCCTAGCTATTGGGGAGGCAGAGGGAGAAGGATTGCTTGAGCTCAGGAGTCTGAGGTTGCTGTGAGCTATGACATCACAGCACTCAACCCCAGGGTGACACAGTGAGACTCAGTCTCAAATTTAAAAAAATAAAAACTTATCAATTTGCACACTTAAAATTTTCTTGTATATAAATTATCTCAATATATCTGACACTTCCCCCCCCCAAAAAAAAACAAAATTCTGGTATACCATGATATCTAATAATAACTCCTATAGATTACCTATGTAAAACATTTTGAGTACTCAAACATTAACCATGACCCAACAAAATGCTATAAAGCATAAGGAAATAGTGATTCTCCTATAAAACTACACACACACACAGATTTTTCTTAAGGAATAATGAGTACACAGGTTAGGTGAGACTCCGTAATACAGAACAGAAAACACTTTTCCTACCCCCTGCTGTAACTATTCACTTAAACTTTGCTGAATGCAGCTGAGGACAGAATTGAGGGAATCTTGGGAGTGTGTTAACTCACTTCCTCTACATACCATCACTCAAAGATCCCCTTGGCTCTCAGACCCTTCATTTGACATTCATGTGATTCTGACCAGGAAAGAAGGGCGGCTCACCTTCACCCGAGCCTCTCTCTGCCTCTGTCCTAGAAAGGATTAGGCAGAGAAAGAAAATAAGAACGTCCTGAGCCAGGGTGGTCGGTCGGGACAAAATATTCTTGTCACAATGACAGCTCTCTTCTCCTTGGTGGTGCCCAGTCCACCCCAAGGGTATCTATAAATAGGAGAAGAGAAAGGCACTAATAATGATGATTGTAACATAATTAAATATTTTATGAAGGACAAAATATTCCAGCCGCGAGAGCTCTGGAAGCACAGACAGACCATATGCACCTCACCTACGAGTTCAGGATTAAAAATGCTAACTGGCCTCCACGGTGCCCTCCCAGGAAAACTAAATTGAGACTATTTCGTGTGATCAAACACACCGAGGCCACTCTGAAAGTACACAATAAATTAACAACAAAAGAGATGCAGAGGTCGCTAGAAATCAAGGGAGGGGAAGAAAAACCCTACTTATCACTTACGGTGGACACTGTTAAGGAGAAAGGCACCCGGACAGCCCTGCCCTGGGCATTATAAAAGCTATGTGTGAACAAGAACATTAGAACCCCCTTCATATTTTGACATTTTTTAAAAGTTAAAAGAAAGAATAAAATCGTATTTTTAAATACTAGCTAGTTTAAGAGTCTTAAACATACTTCAACTCTCCCAAATCCTCAACCAAGAGAGACATGAATTTCTACTTCAAAAAAAAAAAAAGGATATTTTGCAAACAGGATAATACACATGCTTTCCTTTTTTTTTTTTTTTTCAAAAAAAAGTAGGGCAAAGTAAAAAACAGGTGCCTCTACAGATGGAGTATACTAAATACATTTAACACTTCTGATAATGTTGAACCACCCCCCTTTTTGGAATTGAAAACCTCCCTAAAAACCTGAACTTTCCAACATTGCTAAATATTTAGATTCTCAAAGGATGAGATTCATTATTTTGTACAGAAACACATCTTCAAATAATATTTCAGGCTAGTTTTGAAGAACTGCAATTGATATCTTTTCCATATATACTTAACCTCCTACAGATTTATTTGATTCTCAATAATTACTATTCTCTGGTAAAAGGCATATGTTATTACAGTACACTGCACTCCCACAAGCTGTCCACTCAGTGCATTTTAATAAATCTCTGCCAGAGCTGTATAAATTTGATCCTGTTTAAATTTAATAAGGATCAGAATATATCAAAGCACAAATACCCATGGGAGAAATAGATATTTTGCATAGTTATTGAATGGCCTATTCAGGGATACAATATGTAAGACCCAGACCATCAACCTTGAATTAAAAAGAGAGATTAATGTGTTCAAAGCCAGCTACTTGTTAAATAACATATGAAATTAGTATTTAATAAAACATCTTCTCTCTATTGCTGCTAATGGTATCAGTCCTAATACAGCTTTAATAACAATATTCTCATACAGAATTCTAATATTTACAAGAATTGTCAGCAACGCATTTCTTAAATATCTACATTACTTTGATGAAAACGCAAGGCTATATGGAACACAGACGAAGTGTCTCCAGCAATTTGGAATTGAGCGCTTAATCTTCATCTCAATAACGTAAATAAAAAGAACAACTACTTTGCTTGATGTATTTCCCCCAGATTACAAGCATGAGGATCAGCGAACAGCTTTCCCCAACACTCTCATCTCTAGCAGGGTATGTTTCTGATTTGAATCATATTTCAGGGTTCATTAATATTCTGTGGTTGGGCAAATCATGGCTGTTTTTTTTCCTACCAAAATTTACACTTGAGTGTAAACACAAAGGACTGTGAGTAATGGGCTTGGATTTAGAGGCTGCAGGAGGGTACAGAGGGCAAAAGGTCAGGTATCAGGAAATCCTTCTTCACAGAGAGGATGACTTATGTGACAACTATTGCCAAGAAGATCAAAGGGACACGGCATCGCTTACGGCATGTAAAACCGACCTCTTCTAGCGCTCAATGCCCAGGACAGATGGATGGGCTGACCAATCTTCAGTTATCTACAAATATTTTGGAGGCCACAAATTGTTTAAGCCTGGGAAACCTGCATTAGCTCGCGCATGTTAAATTCAAATCTACACCTCATTATTCCCAGTCCCTTTCATCTTATTTAAACTAGAAATGTGAGGGCCAGTTCATTTAGCATACGAACTGATAAAATACACTGTCAGTTAGCCTACCGGCATCCATCAGCCAACCTGAACAGAAGATTAGGTCTTTCAGATAGGTGGTTATCAGGTAAGGAAAGCTCTCACCAAGGTGCGCTAGGTTGGACCTAATTCCCCTTCACTATGACTTCTCTGAGCCTATGAGGTCACCCTGTCCCTCTGCTGGATGGGGTTGGGCGAAAGAAGTGAATCCTAGCTACCCAAAAAAGGAAAGAGGCACGATGCTTGGGCCAACAAAACCAGACATCAACTCTTAGGAAGAAATCAGTAACTGAATGATGTACAAGTACAAGGCCCACTGGCCAAAGAGAATCAGAATATGGATACAGACACCTCATGTCAGATGGACCCAAGTCTATGAAGTGTCAGTACACAAAATCCAAACATAAAAAGCAGATTCTTCAGACTAATTAGCGCATTTTAAAACTTCTGAAGTTCCGTTAAAATCTCTTATGTGGGATCACACCTACGGTGCATCTTAGCAGGGTACTGGGGAAACTTATTAAATGTAGAGTATCAGTGTCTTTATATAGTGATCAAGAAAATGCCATGAAGGCTATCTGTAACAGTATGATCAAAACATTTCTGAATGTATATGAATCGTGCCCTGTGATTGCACCAATGTACAGAATTATGATTCAATAAAATTATAAAAAAAAAAATCTCTTATGTACCTTTAAAATCAAGCTCTTGGTCGAAATGGCTTCGACTTTCCAATGAAACAGTGTGATGTATTACACTGTAATTTTTCAGAGCAACTTTTATTTTAAAAGACTAGTCTTGGCCGCAGTACTAGCACCTGATTTTACACAAAATACAATGCTTTGCCTCTTAACAAATACAATGCTACCACTGCCAGCTCTGTGCAGCCAGCAAAAGCTGAGGAACCCTAGTAGATGTTACCTGTGTTCTGCTCCTGTTAATAGACCCACCTCAAATTGTAGCTCTCCCTTGTTGCAGCCCGTATGGCCTACAGCTAGGAGGAGTGAACGTTATAAGAAATACCTGTATAGCTCAATAATGGAACACCCGAGTCCGGAACCTAATTAAGCCAGGCCCCGAGACCTGGCCAGTCCAGGGCCCTGGCAAGAAGTGTCACAAGTGACATGTGACACTTCCTCCCAGATCAGCGTCGGCCAAATTCCAGTTATTTGTATATCCCCTTCGTGGACTGGTCATTTAAAGCAAGTCCATGCTCTTCCTTATCCAAAGCCTTGGAGCCAAATGTGTTTTACAGTCAACAGTTTTTAAGATTCAGAAAAATAATACGTTGCATATTCCATTGTTACATAACACCTCCAGGGGTCTGAGGCAGCACCCCTTATCAACCATATGGACATTTCTGCAGCAAATATAATATCTGAATATTCACATAAGGGAAGATACATAAAGAACAATCTCATGTGAGCTTGTCACGAATGTGTTGCCATAACCTTTTTCTAAATTTGTTTTTCAGAGCATTTTGAATTTTGGAATTATGGATAAGGTACAGTATTGTGAACCTTTATTTAGCTCTAACTCAGGTCTTTGCCTTTAAAAAGTGTACCTATTTGTTAACAAAAGGCAACTTTAGGGTGGCGCCTGTGGCTCATCGAGTAGGGCACCAGCCCCATATGCCGAAGGTGGCGGGTTCAAACCCGGCCTGGGATGAACTGCAAAACAGAAAAATAGCCAGGCGTCGTGGTGGGCGCCTATGGTCCCAGCTACTCGGGAGGCTGAGGCAAGAGAATCGCCTAAGCCCAGGAGTTGGAGGCTGCTGTGAGCTGTGTGACGCCACGGCACTCTACCGGGCGCGATAAAGTGAGACTCTGTCTCTACAAAAAAAAGGCAACTTTAGATCTTAAGTGTAAAACCAGCATTTTGCCATAAATAGCACATAACCGTGAAAAGAAATCAATAAATGAAAAATAATCTATTAAATTCTTGCAAACTAACAGCTACAGAAGGGTTTATAACTACATGTTCTCTCCCTCTCTCCCTCCATCTCTCTCCCCACCTCCACTTTGTCAATCTCTCTGTTAAACGGAAGAATAGCAAGGATTAGGTGGTAAAAGACACAGTTGCGCCAAGTTGAGATGTTCCCCCTAATGCAGTAAGAGAAACTGGAAGAAAAATTAAGAGGAACCCTTTCAAATTCAATATGGAATAAAAACAAATCCTCATAGCTAAAAATCAAACCATAGCCCACCACCACCTGCCTACCTTCTTGTATCCCGACCGGCCAGCTCATGCTAGCGTTTGCTCCCCCCCTGTCCAGCCCTGCCTTCTCCACCAGCTGCTTGGAAACAGAGGTCGTAACATTCAGGTGAAGGGGGGAAAAAAATCCTACAATGGGATAAGAACACAGGAGTCCGGAAGAGCTCCATTTATTTAAAACCCACTCGGGCGGCGTCTCTGGCTCAGTGAGTAGGGCGCCGGCCCCATATACCGAGGGTGATGGGTTCAAACCCAGCCCCGGCCAAACTGTAATAAAAAAATAGCCAGGCGTTGTGGCAGGCACCTGTAGTGCCAGCTACTCGGGAGGCTAGAGCAAGAGAATCGCCTAAGCTTAGGAGTCGGAGGTTGCTATGAGCTGTGATGCCACAGCACTCTACCGAGGGCGACAAAGTGAGACTCTGTCTCAAAAAGAATTAAAAAGTAAAACCCACTTTATTTATGACTGTGACATATGTTTTGCCTTGTGTACGGCTGACTGTGCCAATGGTGCTGTTATCACGGAAGTATGCAGACAGCGATGACAGGCTCGGCCTGTGTGGGCCCAACACCAGACAGAGGATGCAGGAAGCCTGGGGATTGTCCCTGGGACTCAGCACCAGCAGCAGCAGCAACACCTGGGAATTTGTCACAAATGCAAATTCTCGGGCCCCACCTCAGACCTACTGATCAGAAACTCTGGGTGTTGAGCTCAGCGACGCGGGTTTGAACAAGCCTTCCAAGGTGATTCCGCCGCTACACCTCCACTTCCTCCCCTGCTAGCTGGGGCATTGCTAGTACTTACCTTGTAGAGTTCTTGAAGGTTAAACCTCCTAATACATGTACAGTTCTTAGAATACTTCCTGAAAATATTTCACAAATATTAACAGTAGTCTGTGCAAGCTACATAAAACCTTTACTTAATAGCATTTCTTATTATTAATAATTATTTTCTCCCAACCACAAAGGACGGTTAACTACATTCTTCCCTTAGCACTAAACGGTTAGGCCGTGTCTAACGGAGTGGAAGCCTGGGTTTACTTCAGCAGAGATAACCACACGCAGCCCACAGGCTATACACAATGCGTAGACAGTTTCCAATTAGTGCTGATATTTAAAATTTTTTTTAATATCATTTAAAATAACATTTCTGGTCCTTTTTGGAAAATCAGGAGCTCAGACAACATAGACCTACAATTAATTCCCCAGAGCTACTCTTGGCCAGAGGGGAGCTACAACCATCTCCTCTGGGGGAGCCCATGTTCCTCTGCTCAGCCCAGTGCCCAGTCTCGTACACACAGCTAGGTCAGCCACAGACACCTGTGACGCATGGGTTCGGGAGCCCTGTCCTTCTGCAAGCTCCAATGCCTTTGAGAATGCTGAGAACGAGGTGACCAGCCATCTCAGCTTGGGAGACGAAAGGATTCCCAGGTCACAAGTCTCTCAAGCTAAAACTTGGAGAATGGGGCTGCGCCTGTGGCTTAGTGAGTAAGGTGCTGGCCCCATATACTGAGGTTGGTGGGTTCAAACCTGGCCCCAGCCAAACTGCAACAAAAAATAGCTGGGCGCTGTGGTGGGCGCCTGTAGTTCCAGCTACTTGGGAGGCTGAGGCAAGAGAATATAGCCTAAGCCCAAGAGCTGGAGGTTGCTGTGAGCTGTGATGCTACAGCACTCTACCGAGGGCAACAAAGTGAGACTCTGTCTCTAAAAAAAAAATAAAAATAAAAATATAATTGGGAGAATGCAGACAACCTGGGACAAGTTGGTCACCTTGTCTATGCAGACGGCTCCCAATCTACAACCCAGGTTTCTTCCCTATTTGGACCCATTTCCAAATGCCATGGGGAACCCTCCTCTTGCAATCAATCCCACGTTTTCCTCCCTTCATTCTCGCCTCCTCAGTAGAGAGCAGAGTCCCAGGCACTGGAGAGAACGCACTCAACACCGGAGAGGAGACCCGTGAGGTCATCTTTTAGCATGGGGGAAAGGACAACGAAATAAATAAAAACACAGAGCCCGTGTGATGGCAGTGAGCGCTTGGGGAGCAGTGCAGCGGGGAGGAGGAGAGGTGGCTGGGTTGGGGAAAAGGAAGAGGATTCCACTTTGAGAGTCATAAAAGGCCTCCATGAGAAAAGGACACCCCAGGGGAGACCTGGAGAAGCTGAAGAAGCTTGAGTCATGAAAATACCCAAAACACAGCATTTGGAGCAGAGGGAAGTAAAGCAAAAGCCTGGAGGTGGGAGTGTGCCAGGCCCAGGTGATGTCAAGGAGTTGATGAGTTCAGCCTGAGCCTGGACCCTCAATGGATCAGGACAGCTCAGAGCCAGGGAGTAATAGGACGACCCAGCTCACTTACTGGCCTAGAGTGATCGTCAACACCTTGGCTCAGGGCCTGCAGCTCAGAGGTGAGGGTCCCGGCCACATACACCGGGGCTGGCAGGTTTGAACCTGGCCCAGGCCAGCTAAACAACAATGCCAACTACACCAAAAGAATAGCAGGCATTGTGGCAGGCGCCTGTAGTCCCAGCTACTAGGGAGGCTGAGTCAAGAGAATCGCTTAAGCCCAAGAGTTTGAGGTTGCTGTGAGCTGTGATGCCACAGCACTCTACCGAGGGCAACAAAGTGAGACTCTATCTCAAAAAAAAAAAAAAACTCATCAACACCTAGGTTGTTTTTTCTACTTATTCAAGGAGATCAGTTCAAAGAAACTAGATTCCCCTCCTTCTATAACGTCAGCACCCCAATCCCATCCATGGAAAACAGGAACCACATTCAATATCATGGGATCCTTTGACCATGAAGACGAAAGTAGAATCCAGTGCTGAAAAGGAAGACTTACCTCAGTTCACCTGCTAGGATTTATGTACTGTGGGCTAATATTCTATCTCACTGGAATATGTGTGTTTACGAAGACATTCTGATGAACAAGACTTTCTTTTTACTTCATGAAATTTTCAACATAAAAGAACCCTGAATTCCTATTTTGAAATCCATTGTGCCATTTTTATTCTGCCTGTATTTTAATACAGCATCAATATTTAACTACTCATTAAATGAAGTGTGACTTTTATAGTGAAAATGTCAGTCTTTGCAGTTCATTAAATTCATTTAAAGGATAGCTGCTTGATATTTTTTTTTTTCCTGGAAGAATAAAAGAACTGGGAATTGAAGACATAAACTTTAAATTTAAGCATGTGTTTTCTTCAAAATTAACATTCAAGAGCTGTAACATTATTCATGAGATGGAGGGACCGTTTGCACCTTCCTGCATTTACTTAGAGACTGTCGTCTTTTATAGAGTGTAGAACTGTTTATCACAGTTGGATATGACCAGTGGAATGTCACTGTGGACATTAAGATGTCATAAGCTATTATGAATCTCTGGAATTCTGCATGTAGTATTAAAAAAACATTATCTTGAACTATGGCATCAGAAGAAAATAAACCTGGGAAGATGTGAAATTTAATAACTCGCTGAATCCAATAGGGCCTTAAAGTGGTCTATTTTAGTTTTAAAAAATAATTCTGATAAGACATTAGACTGCCTGGAAAAAAAAAAGCTATATTAAAGATGGAATTTGAGAAATGGATTCGGATGGATTTTTTAGATGTTTGCAATTCTTTCTTCCTAAAATGACTGTGATTTACATGTATGGAGCAGTAAATGCAAATGATTTCCAATCACAGGGGGACGTGCGTACAATTACAAAGTCTCTTAATGAGAATTGAGAAGGTTTTGGTGTCTCTGAACAAGACATGAAGGAAACCAACTCTTCCATGCCCTTCCTGTCCCAAAGAGGTTCGCATTACAAGAACAGGGACATTCCGCCCTCTCTCTGGCTCCCCATTCTTTCCCAACCACCAACCTCAACAGAAATCCCAGCGCCATCTTTGAAGCACATTCAGTTTAAAAGAGCCTGGAAGCTGAAGCCTCAACTCTGCACTCCCCAGGCAAAAACTTTCAAAACCTGGCCTGGACCCTCTGGGTCTCCTGAGAACACCCACTTTCTGCCTTTCTAGGACTTCACACTTTCGCACGATGCTTCTCCCTTTCCTGGCACACCCCCTACCCACCTCGATGCTTGTCATGGTCAAATTCCCCAGAAGGTCTCTTGAGCTGGGGTGATAATTATAAAAGAAAAACCCTACTGTGCTGTATTCTGGTTTCAAAAATCTAAAAGGCAAGACATTTGAGGGAAAAAGAAAGAGAGAGTGCTCTATTTTTATTGTTGTTTTTTTTTCAAAAAAATAAATGCTCAAGACCTGACCGCATCTCACCTTATCAGGTACAGGACATAAAATGCCTAGAGACTGGTGAATGCAAAGGGTAACAGCGTTTTAGGGGCAAGAGGGCTCGCCGTGTACCTTTAACTAAAGATCCATTTAATTAAGCTGGGGGAATGATTTTTTTTTTCTTGTCCTTTTTTTCTTTTTCTTTCTCCTTTCCTAAAGCTCTCCTACTGGAAAGAAAACTTATGTGGAGTCTAGCATGCCTACCTAAATGATTACTCTAAGACAGTGGTTCTCAACCTTCCTAATGCCCCCTAATGCCGCGACCCTTTCATACAGTTTCGCATGTTGCGGTGACCCCCAAGGTGACCCCTAACCATAAAATTATTTTCGTTGCTACTTCGTAACTGTAATTTTGCTGTAATTTTGTAATGTAAATATCAGCTAGGCAGGATGTACTTTCATTGTTACAAAGGGGTCGCGACCCACAGATTGAGAATCGCTGCTCTAAGATATTATAGCACACATAAAATAAAATAACAAAATTCGACTTCAGCCACTTGTACACTTGCTGAGCTGCAGGCATCCTGCCATCAGGAACTTTTGCATCTACACCCAGAGGGCACCCACTAATTTCAAATCAACAGCTACTGTCAAGCAGTTATGAATTCATCCATAGCATCTTTGCTACCAGAGACGGGGGGGAATGGATTACAAAGGCAAAAACTGAGATCTGAACTGTTCTCATCCTCTTCCTCCACTACTGGGAAGTCTTTATGAGTCCTGTGGGGTGCAGGTGCCCACAAACACCCGTACACACACACCTTTCCAACATTTTCCAATATTTGTATATTTTACCCACTCCCTCTCTTCTCTGTTATAAGAAACAGCAGTAATACTTTAATGGAAAACTGCCTAGCAAACCCAAAAAGTAGTAGAATGGGAAAAAATGTGCAATACATTCCACTGAAAGATGCCCACCATTAAATTATTTGTTCCTCCTTTTAAATAGCAGGAATACCAGCATGCCCATAAATAACTAAAGGATTTGTTTGTTTTAATCAAGACCTTCCACAATTGGCTGTTCCCACATTGCCCAAACTAGCTACTTTTTGTAAGATTTCCCACTGCCTCTAACCCACTCTCTAACAGTCCCCTTGGCTTAAGTAGTCTCATACTTTTCTGCCTAAATTTGTAGTTTCCCAAGTTTAATTACCCCGCAACAATCTGCTGGTCAACAACCAACTAAAAGAGGATGGTATTTTTTCCCCCTCATAAATCTATTCATCGAGATTCGACCATGCTTGGAATGTTCAGGGAAAGCTTCAATAATCAGAGGAGAAATGAGTTGCAGAAACTCAAAGAGAAGAGAATAGCCAAGGCAGGAGATTACGAAGCCAGGAGATGAGGGCACACTGAATTAAACATTCTTAAGCAGACTTACATACATAATGAATTGGTCAATTCTGCCCAGTGTTTCTGAAAGAGATTACCCTTCCAACAAGCCAAATGAGTGTTCAAGGATGGTAGCGCGGACGGATTCCTGAACAAAATAAGTGTTAATCACTTTATCTCCCCCAATCTTTTTTGTGAAGAAGAGCAACTTTTCATTTCCATAAAGCCTTGAAAAAAAAAAGATGGCTGGCAGGGGCTGGGGGAAGGGGTGGGCTGGTTAGAGGATGAAGACAATGAAGGCCTTGAAAAGGGGGATTTCCTGACAATAAAACCTGATCAGAGCCAGAGAGGGGACATTGTTGGCTTCAGCACACCCCCTCCTTTGGGAATTCCAGGCATAGTGGAGAGAAGAGGGTCACAGGGACAACTGCTTTGGGAAGGATCTACCAGGTAGACGTTGCGACTTGCTGCCTGGGAAGCTCTGGACCACCACAATACATCTTCTTGGAATTTGTTCTTTTAAACACATTGCTACAGGCTTGCTTAAGACATCCTGTCAATTGTTCCAAAAATGTGTAATCGGCTTAGGAAATCTTGAAGCAAAGGACACTAAATATTAGCATATAAATCTTGCCACTAGTTGCCTATTAAGATCTTTCCCATAACCAGGCACAGTACTGGGTACCGAAGATACAGCAGAAAACAAAGCACACAAGGTCACTGCTCCCTGGAAATCACAGACTAGAAAGGGCCAAACCACTCCTTCACTGCTGATGTGATCCAGGCCACAGGCAGGAGAGGAACAAATGAGTGAAGAAAAGGCTTCTGACTTGAGGTTCACATGACTCAAGACTTAAAAGAAAAATAGCTAGCAGATAAAATGGAAACAACCAAACACGTGAAATAATTGACTTGAGCATACCCCCACAATATCAGGAAAAAATGGGGCAAGAAACCAAAATCCTGACGCCTCGATCCTATTTGCTGCTTTAATATAATTATTGCACAGAGCCAGTTGTTGGTATTATCTTAACAATTCCTTCTAAATGGCTTTGTGACTTATTCAAGCACCCAGGGACATAGGTGGGCCTTAATTGAGCCAATTCCCCAGCCGATGGACAATTATTTCCTCTAATGAACACAGGCCTTCTCTTCTCAACACTCTCTCACACTGCTTTGCAAACTTAAAAGGCAGAGAGATTTCCAAACCAGGAAGAGGGAGAAGAAAAAAGAAGACATCTGGCAGGTGCCAAGATGGGTGTAGATTATTTTACCTAGTCCATAAGCCTCCTTCCCTTCTTAGCATCTATTCCTCAGAATAAGTACTGGCCTTCTTACCTATTCTAGGGAACACACAGAAATGGAGGCTCCTTTTAGCTCCATCAGGCCCTAGAGAAATAACTGCCCTATATTTAGATAAGTGCCCTTTGTAACTAAGGAATAACATCCCAGTTAGCACTTTCTAAATGACAAAATGAGAAAGTTTTCCAAAATATTCCTCTAGCTCAGTAGTTCTCAACCAGGAGACATTTGGCAATGTCAGAAGACGTATACGGTTGTCATAATTGCAGGTGTTACTGGCGTCTAGTAGATAGAGACCAGGGATGCTGCTGAACCCCTACAACACACGGGAAAATCCCCCAAAACAAAGACTTATTTGGTCCAAAATGTTAACAGGGCTGACGTTAGGAAACCCTGCTCAAGTCATACATTAAACAAAGAACAGGTATAAAGTCCCCCAAAAAGTTCTGTTAAAATATAAGATATTCAAGGGCGGCACCTGTGGCTCATCTAGTAAGGGCGCCGGCCCCATAGACTGAAGGTGGTAGGTTCAAACCCAGCCTCGGCCGAACTACAAAAAACAGAAAGATAGCCCGGTGTTGTGGCAGGTGCCTGTATTCCCAGCTACTCAGGAGGCTGAGGCAAGAGAATCACCTAAGGGCGGGAGTTGGAGGTTGCTGTGAGCTGTGACTCCATGGCACTCTACCAAGGGCAATAAAGTGAGACTGTCTCTACAAAAAAAATATATATATATATATATATTTTTTTTATGTTTTGAGAAAATATATATATTTGTTTTGAGAAACATCTCACTTCAGAATATCATATATAAATATATATATATATGATATTCAGAATATATATATGATATTCTGAAGTGAGATGTTTCTTCCATGGTCTATGTTTAGAAATCTATCCATATGTTAAAACTGATCTTATCTTAGGGCAATACTATCTTATAATAAAATGATAATGGTAAGATTGATGAAGTACTTAATTTATAGAGAATGACACTCAATATTTATAGCAACCCCATGTTGTAAATCCCACCATTACCCTCTAGGAGGGAAGCTTATTTGTTCAATACAATAACCCTATGGAGTGGGTGGGTTTGTAACCCCCGGGAAGTGTGTACTACAGGCAGGACTTGGTATGTTTTGCTCACTACTGTTCAGCACCCAACAGAGTTAAATCTCTGTTTTAGAAATCATGATGCTAAGTAAGAGGCCACCCTGCTTCCCTGGTCCCTCTCGTGCTCCCCACCAGCCTGCCAACTGCTTGATATTTGGAGTCACAGAAACCCATCAGACCCCACAACAGCCTACGTAGGAATGAGTTAGGCTGCTTTCCAAAGTTACCAAAGTCAAATTTTCCCATTTTCAGGAAATGGATTAAAAAAAAATAGTGACCCCCAAGACAATGGTAAAGTGCACATGTACTGACTGCCATGAGTCCCTTTAAAAACAATCTTAGAGGGTGGCTGGTTTTACGAGAGGTCAACTGCTTTTCTTAATTTCACCAGGGCTCATGCAACACCACAGGCTGGAGTTCTGAAGCCACAGTGGCTGTACTTTTTCAAAGAACGAGCGCCCTGGGTGAGTGCAGAGATGCTTTCCAACCAACAGGGAGCCAGGGATCAGGACGTATGTGGGGACCAGTCAGCACCTGACAACAGGTGCAGTGGGCCCCCAATGCCAGGGTAACCCTAACACAGTCATTGGGTAAAATTAAGAATGAGTCATGCGGTCAACTTTCAGGAACTAATACTTTTTGAATGATCAGCAGCACAAACATTTAAAGGGTCAGAGTGAACCAATTTTCCTACTTTCATCATTTCAATAGATTCTATAATTCTGGAGGAAATAATCCTAGAAGAAATAAACTCTGGCAAGAGCAATAAATTGAGAATTTTATATTCATCTCTACAAAAAGACCCACACGGGAGAAGCTAAGAGTTTAGGGGTTTTTAGTTTTACTGTACTGACTCAGTAAACTTAAATTTTTCTTAATGTGGAAACTTTTAAAAAGATATGAACAGTATTCTGGATGCTATACAAATGCTATAAAAGTACTTTAAGTACTCATTCATAATCTGCTCTTCTCCACAAGAGAATTGGGGGGACCTTTCTAATATATTTAATTTTTTGTTTCAAAAAATAAATAAATAAAATAAATTTAATTTTCAAAAGAGGGGTAATAATTATGAGAATCAAGACAAATAAAAACTAAAATTAAATTAATAAACGTCTGGATGACTAGCACCCAAGATTGCATACCCTGTGGTTCTGAACAGCTACTAAACACTTTCATGTTTGACTCTGAGCTTCCTGGCAGCCAATGCAAAGAAAGAACAGGAATGACAAGATGAATAATACTCTTAAGATAGAACTAAGTGGATTTTTGTCAGCCCTTTCTGATATACTGACCCCAGAAGATTTTCTGGTAACTCATCATGGAAATGGACACCAGGAGATGGAAGGGGCTACATTCTAAATAAAACCAAAAGAAAAAACGGGTGTCCACCAAACTATTCCTCATAATTCCTCTTCATGCAAAGTGAAGCACTAGTCAGTGTGCACATCCATAAAGGAGAAAGAGCCGGTGGGGGCAACCGTGGAGTGGGGTACACACAAGGGCCTCAGAGCACTCAGCTCTCTTAGGAGTGTGATAGAGCCTCTCATCAGATTAGGTTATCTGGATGCCCTGATCTTCTCTGGAACATTCTCCAAAATTTCAAACATTTTATCACAGTCTGTCACCCAGGCAAGAGTGCCATGGCCTCAAGCCTACCGCACAGCAACCTCAAACTCCCGGGCTGTAAAGGGATCCTCCTGCCTCAGCCTCTCAAGTAGCTGGGATGGCAGACACTCCCCCACAACACTTGAATAAGTTTTCTATTTTTAGTAGAGACGAGGTCTCACTCTTGCTCAGGCTGGTCTCAAACTCCTGAGCTCAAGTGATCCACCGGCCTCGGCCTCCCGAGCCAGAGTGTATCTGGCTTACGATGGCAAAAATTATCATCAAGCATACACATGCCAGGAAGTTGAATTCTAACACGTGGGTTGTATTAGAATGGGAAATTTTATTAGCAGCTGGAATCAAGCAGTGAGGTATTATTGTCTGTATAATACAATATCAAATGTCAGGTGTCAACCTAGGATTGAACTGGCATCGCTTTCTCAAACACACCCTTCCTCTTTGTCCTTCTCCACAACTGGATGCTGTTTTTGGCTTTCTCCCTGGCCGCTCTTCTAGATCACGCTCATCTATTGCTCTCTTCTTACCTTCTGTTATCATCTCTCACGCTCACCCTATAACCCGACTTACTTTTTCCTTCCCTTGGTTTTCTGCCTTGAACTTCCCCAGATCCTCCCTGATCAGCGCACAGGCTCGATAAACAGGGAAGAAGGGACATGCTGACTGCACCTGTCATTGTCCACCTGCTGGAAGCTCAGCCGTTTTCAAAGTGTCTAAAAACAAATTCAGGCTGGTTTGAATTTGACCTCTCGTAAAGAGCCAAAAGCTCAAATTGGTGGGACCACACCTACAGTGCACTTTACAAAGGTACGTGTTAAATTTACTAAGTGTAGAATATAAATGTCTTAACACAATAACTAAGAAAATGCAGTGAAGGCTATGTTAACCAGTTTAATGTAAATCTTTCAAATGGTATATAAAACCAGCACATTGTACCCCCTCCAAAAAAAGAACAGAAGCTCAGGTGATCAAATACATAGTCATAACTATACGTCTTCTAGAAACCTAGGATTGAGACAAGCCACAAAAAGGGAAAATATCTAACATATTTTAACCCCACCGGCAATTAGAAATCTACCAAGCCAAAGCCAAGATTAAAAAGGGTATCTGCAAAATTATTAATGCAGACAAACCAATGTTATATGCCACCAAACAAAGTTATTTATTATAAACAATTGGGCTTTGAGTCACATAGAAAACAGCTACCTTAAAAACAACTAATAAATCTAAGCAAGGTGCAAAAACCTAAAGGCAACACATCTACTTTGTGAAACTGAGCTATAACCATGACTGTCAACAATGACCATGATAGAAAATCCATCAGCTGTTTTCCAAAAATATGTGTTTTTGCTTAATGTGGTAAGTTTCATACTCGCTTTGGAGAGTTTTCAAAGTAAAGGTGAGGTCATAGCAACTAACCCCAAAGGCTAGTATTTCTACTGTCTATAATGTATACTAGATTAAACTAAATACTCTATAAATTAACCTTTTAAGATTTGCATAGTTATGCATTTAAGTACAGGTAATGTTCATTACATTGCAAGCCATACAGGGCTGTCCGTATGCCACAGTGGTATAAATTAAAAAGGAGGGGCTGAGTAGGGCGCCGACCCCATATACCGAAGATGGCGGGTTCAAACCCAGCCTCAACCGAACTGCAAAAAGGAGGAGGGAGGGCATGAGGTGGGATCTCACCTAACGTGCACATTATGAGGGTGTCTAACACGCCCCCTGGGTGAGGGCCTCTTTTACAACTGAAACTTTACCCTGGAAGTGAGAACAAGGTGATCTAAAAATGTGTACCCTCATATTAATTTGAAATAAAAAATAATAAATAAATAAAACCACACGCAGTAATACAGATCAATTTCACAAATGTAATGTAGAATAAAAGCAGCTAGATGCAAATTACTATCTACTGTGTGGTTACATTTACATGAAGCACCCAGATAAGCAAACTATTCTCTGGTATTGGAAGGTGGGAGAGTGAGAAGTACCGGCTGAACATCAGGGGACCTTTCACGGTGATTGTCTGTTTCGTAATCTGGATGGCAGTTAGGTAGGTGTGTGCGGATTGTAAAAAACCTTTGAGCTGTACGCTTCCGTTTTGCACAGTTTTCTCTATACATCTTATTTGTCAATTAAAGGTTAAGAAATTAAAATACGAAGTGAGTCAGTATAAAAGAGTTTAAGTAAATAATACCAGCGGTGGGTAGATAAGGCAAAAATGAAGGAGGCAAGTCTAAAAAAGGATTGCTAAAAACAAAGCCGAGCCACTGTAAATGTTTTTTAGAAGGAGAATGATAGCGTGGACTGATACCCAGGAGCAGAGCCCAGATTCAACTGAAGGTGAGAAAGATTAAGAGTTCAGAGAGGCAGTGAGGAACCCACCAGACAGGGGAGGGCTGGAGTGGGGTCCAGAGAGGGGAAAGAGGAGGGCGGGATCACAGAAGGGAAATGGAGAAGAAGGAAGATGCACAAAGAAACTGGAAGAGGCCAAGGGATCAGCATTCACTTCAAAGCTCTGCGTCTGGAAATGAACATGGCACTGAGAGTAAGGAAAACTCAAAGGCGAGTCTGGAGTAGGAGGGACAAGAGCTGTCACATGGCTTACGTTGGATTCCAACTGATGGCAGACAGGGAAGTGGTGGCAGCCACGTGGGAGCTGATTAAGTAAAAGAAGCTGGATGAAGATTGGAGGTCTTGGGGCAGCTTACAAAAATAGACAGGCTCTTTACACCTCCTGGATCCCCCTTTCGTAATGTAATTTTGCTGCCCCTCCCATGAAGAAAAATACTAATTTCCTCTTCCCTTGAATCCGGGCTGGCCCAATGACTTACTTTGGCCAGCAGAATGTGGAAGGGACAGTATGACATTTGGGGGCCTGGACCCAGGGGCTCCAGGATACCTCTGTGCTCGCTCAGAACGATGCCCCGTGGGAACATGCTGGAGGTGACTGACCACATGCTGGAGAAACCGGGGCCCAGCTGACAGCCAGCCAACAGCCTGCAGATAACTGCAATCCTAAGGAAACCAAGAGGAGAATCATCGCACATCTGTGCCCAATCTAAACTGCTGACTTGCAGAAGCTTAAGCAAAATACGTGGTTGTTTTAAGTCACAACCTTGAGAGTTGGTTTATTACACAGCCACAGATAACTGATACAAACACCACGAGAGAGGGAACAGCTAAAGGCACAAACCAGGATCTGCATTAAAAGGAAAAAAAATACAGAGGCAAAAGAGTAAGAGGCCAAGCCTCTTAGAAGAAGGTCCCAACCCCTGGGAAGAAAAGACCCAGCAGAAGACAAGCAATCAGCAGCGTCAGATAGAAGCATCAGGGAAGCCGAGGCAGGCAGAAGGGGTGGGGGGGGGACCCACCAGAGGGGGAACACGGCACCTCAAGGAGTTCTCAGCAAAGTACAACCCCAGGGCTTACTGCAGTTTCTGGCCTAAAGGAGGTTCCCGTATTTCTGCATGAATGAATGAAGTTTGATCTGGCAAGGCAGAGCTCCCTGGAGAGGAGGGTCCGTAACTCAAGAAGGCACAGAAGTGGTGTTACGGAGGGACTGGGTGGCAAAACACAGGACCTTAAATAAAGACTACTTGTGGGAAGAGTCATTCAGTGGGAGCTCTACAGAGTCGGGGCAACTGAAAACGTGGATGGTCCTTTCTGTAGGACTCTACAAGGGCAAGTGTGGCTGGAGCGTCTGGAAACTCACTAGGGGCAGCCCCTGGCCTACTCTCTGCATTTTACCCCGATTCCCAGATAGCAGCACATTCAAGTCTGAGAAGCACCGCTCTAGGAGGTGCAGAGACAAGGAACTAAAGAGCATTTAATTACATCTTGAGATAGCCATTCTGTTATGAATTCCCTTTCAACCCCTCAGATAAAATCAAAGACAAAGTCCCAGGTTGGTGTGAGCTCGTCTTCCACCTCCCTAACACTTGCAAATCTCCCTTTTCAACAAACAGAGAGCAGAGCCTTAGGCAAGCAAGGTCTCCAATGAGATTTCAATAACACTGTTTACTCCCCTTCTGTTTAGTTTTAGGATTTTCTTCCATGTGTGGAAGGCATCGGATTTTCCATTTGCCGTAGTCTTAATTTCACATTAATTTATTAAAGGGGAAAAAACTAGGTAAACAAAAGTATGCAGGATGGTACAATGGGAGTGGAATGAGGAGATAGCAAAACTTGTGTTCAGACAGGTGGCAACCAATAAAGTCAAGACTGGGAAATCTCAGTGGCGATCAGAACATCCGGCGTATTTGAAGGGAGAATGGAAGGGTACAGGAAAGAGGGGAGCCAGCCGCGCCCAGAACCAAGAATGTGCAACAGGTAGGCAGACATAAACACTTGGAAGGACTTATCCCAACAGGTAGAAGGTGCTTTTCCCTGGGCCTGGAACAAAGAGAGAGCTGGTCTCTGAAAGGGAGAGGATGACAAATGAGATACATCACTGGCAGATAATATCGAATTCCTCATAACCTGGAAGATCAGAATTCGCATCTAAGAATGAGGGTGGGCTGGTCTAACGGGCCTTGAAAAAAGAGTAGGGAAGGCTCGGTGCCTGTAGCTCAACGGGCTAAGGCACCAGCCACGTACACCTGAGCTGGCAGGTTCAAATCCAGCCCGTCCCGCCAAACAACAATGACGGCTATAACTAAAAATTGGCCAGGCGTTGTGGTGGGCGCCTGTAGTCCCAGCTACTTGGGAGGCGGAGGCAAGAGACTCGCTTAAGCCCAGGAGCTGGAGGTTGCTGTGAGCTGTAATGCCACGGCACTCTATCTAGGGTGACAGCTTAAGGCTCTGTCTCAAAAAAAAAAAAAAGAAAAGAAAAAAGAGTAGGTAAGATCTGAACTAGGCATTGCAGAGAATTTCCAAGAGAATAAACAAATGAACCAAAGGATGATGCCATAGTCAGGCCAGGTAAAGTCGGGTAATGTTAATTTTTAGTAAGGAAAATGGATGCGGGTTTTGGTTGTCCCAAGGTTGAGAAGTGAGACTCTGAAGGCTGACCCAAAACACCAGCGGAGGAGAGGGGCCCAGGAGGCCGAATAGTGTCAAGAACAGTATGGACTCTAACAGTACGGAGTCTAACAAGGACTCTAACCTTGACAACGTCCTCATAGTCAAGGTTAGAGTCAAGGGTTAATGAAAAGGGCCAGTGGCTACAGAGAAACAGAAGACAGAGGTAAACTGGGTTTGATGAAAAAGGACAACCGTCGATTTTCTTTTTTAATTCTAGTTTTAAAAAACGTTAAGTGAAGACAGAATTTTGTTACCAACCCTCCGGACTTGAGAAATAGCACTGTGAGAATTTAAGAAAAATATTGAAAGGGAAATCTGGACCTAAAATGGTCATCAATTACAAGAAGGACCCCATGACCTGTAGTTCTTGCAAAGAACAATATAAGTCGCTGAGTATTCTAGGCCCCAAATCAAACTCCAAAACTAAAGAAAAAGATTGAAAAGATACGGATCTTATCACACTGTCTCTCTCTCCAAAAGAAGATCCTCCCAGAAGCAGCAAAGAGACAGTAAAACACTGAAGTTTAGAAAAAAGAGAGCACTACAGTTTGTAGACAAAACCTCAGACTTGGAGACAGCCGAGAAGGGTGTCTTGATGCTCGCCCGTCACTCACTCACACCCCTGTCCCTGACTATCCACTCCCTTCCTCCACAGAGCTGGACACATGGCCAGCCCAATGGAGACGACATGTCCTGAGCACCTCATGGTCACAGGTGTGGCTGTGTGACTCAGTCTAGCCAGTGAGATATAAGCAAAGTGGCATGTGGCAGCTTCCAGAAACCTCCATGTACCTGGACCACCTTCTTCCTCCTTGCTGGTTGGTCCATGGACATCGGAGCTCAACTTTGAACCATGAGGTCAAGGGCCAAAGCAGCACAGCTCCCGGGGGTCTAGGAAGCCGCCCACAGCAGGCCTGGACCTCTTCCCTCTAGACTTGGTTAGGGGGAAGCGACATGAACATCTACCTGCTCTAGGCTGGGCTATCTGAGTTATTTTTTCCTGTTACACGTAAATTGGCCCCTACTTGTGACCCTCCTCTCTGCTAGCCTCACGGCCTCCCCTTCTTCCCTAGCCTGAACTCTTGGACACTGATCTTCAGTATCTCCTACCCAGCTCCTTTCAACCTGTGTTCTTCTCCCACTCCTTTTGAGGCAAGATCCACCACCCATCACCTTCTTAGCCATTGCTCTTTTTCTACCCCCAGCTCAGTTAACAGAGAAAATTACAAATAAAATTGAAACTTAAAAACTTGTAATAGCAGCCAGGCAGAGTGGCTCACACATGTAATCCTAGCACTCTGGGAGGCTGAGGTGGGCAGATCCCTTGAGTTCAGGACTTCAAGACCAGCCTGAGCAAGAGTGAGATCCCGGGTAGCACCTGTGGCTCAGTCGGTAGGGCGCCAGCCCCATATACTGAGGGTGGTGGGTTCAAACTCAGCCCCAGCAAAACTGCAACAAAAAAAGTAGCCAGGCATTGTGGCGGGCACCTGTTGTCCCATCTACTCGGGAAGCTGAGGCAAGAGAATCGCCTAAGCCCATGAGCTAGAGGTTGCTGTGAGCTGTGTGATGCCATGGCACTCTACTGAGGATGATGAAGTCAGACAGAGGACGATGAAGTGAGACTTTAAAAAAAAAAAAAAAAGAGTTAGATCTCATCTCTAAAAAAATAGAAAAATTAGCCGGGAATAGCTCAGTGCCTATAGCTCAGTGGCTAGGGCTCCAGCCACATACCCCAGAGCTGGTGGGTTCAAACCTGGCCCTGGCCTGCCAAACAACAATGACAAGTACAACAACAAAATACCTGGGCATTGTGGCAGGTGCCTGTAGTCCCAGTTACTTGGGAGGCTGAGGCAAGGGAATCACTTAAGCCCAAGAGTTTGAGGTTGCTGTGAGCTGCGACGCCACAGCACTCTACTCAAAGTGAGACTCTGTCTCAAAAAATAAAAAGAATTAGCTGGGTATGTAGCAGGTGCCTGTAATCCCTAGTGCTCAGAGGCTGAGGCAGAAGGATCACTTGAGCCCAGGAGTTCGAGATTTCTGTAAGCTAGGTTGACACCATGACCAGAGTGACAGACTACCCAGAGTACTCTAGGCTACCCAGCGTGACAGACTGAGACCCTGTCTCAAAAAATTAAACAAACAAACAAAAACTGTGACAGAGGTCATTACAACTACAGGCCATCTCCTTGAAAACACAAAAACAGAAGTAACTCTTGCCGCTTCATTCCCAGCTCCTACAAGTGTCTAAAGTTTATTCAAAGATTTAAATAAACTATCTTCTGCTCAACAGTATTTTTATTCATCTCTAGTTCACTCCTGTCACACCGTCTTTCACGTGCCAAGCCCTTTTCTAGATGGCAGATCTACAGTGCTCATCAAAGCAGACACACAGTCCCTTACCCTCGGGGAGTGTACATTCCAATGGAAAGCGAGAAATAAGGAACATGAATAAATGAATAAACAAAAGTTTCAAATGGGGTGACATGCTTTGAATACAATTATGAGGGTAGGAAGATAGTAACTGGAGGTGTAGCAAAAAGATATTTCAGAAATCTGAAATGCAAGACATTTTTAAGAGGTCAGGTCATACATGCTTAAGGGTGACACTCGGGCTCAGATATGAATGCTAAGAAGAGGCCACTCAAGTGAAGATCTTCCGGGAGAGGGTTCTAATAGAGGAAACAGCAAGTACAAAAACATGGGCTGAAGGCTGGTGCCGTTAAGACGCATGGGTGGAGGCAGGTAGTGGTTGAGTAATGAGGTAGGAAGAGTCGGCAGAGCAAGCTTCTCAACCAATTCCCCTACCCATTCATATTCTCCTACTGCTGTCTTTCTCTCTCTCTCTCTCTCTCCCCCCCCTTTTCTCCACCATCTTGTCTACTGAAATAAATAAATATATATATATATATGTGCATATATAAAAATCGTCAGACATCCTCTCTTCCCTATTACGTAAAAAAAAGTTACCAAGGGTTCATGGAAAGTCCACCTCCACCTTATCAACAAACTTCATCCAACCCCAAGGGATCATCACATCCACCCACCCTTCAGCAGCTAACTTTGAAGGTAAAGTCCATGACGTTAAGTTTTAGTAAGGAAAATGGATGCAGTTTTTGGTTGTCCCAAGGTGAGGAATGAGACTCTGAAATGAGACTCCCCCATGCCTCTCTAATCTCTCTCCAATGTTCTCAGACACTGTCTTAAAAACATCATCTCATTATCTCCCTCTTCAAAATGCATCCTCTACCCAACATACACACACTCAAATACGCAAACACATATACATAAATGTGCCAACACACATGTGCACACACATAAATTTTACTGCTTTCCTACTAAACTAAACCTCAGAGCTTTCACTAGGCATTCCAGTACCTCCACAATTTGTTCTCCACCAACTATATCCCCCAACATGGGAAGACAAACCTCCTCTCCATAGGGACCAGCCAGCACAGGTTTCTAACGGGACCATTGCTCCAGTGCCATGCTCACAGGGCAAGCCCTGCCTGGAATTCCCTCTCTTGCTCTCTCTTTATCTCTAAAAAATAATCGCATTTTTCCTACTTATGCATCGTGAGCCTGAGAGGCCCAGTGAGCAATTTCTCCTCACTATACCAAACCCCCCTGAGCACGTTCCCCGTCCGGTCTACGTATAGAACATTTCCTCCCTCATCACTGGCCTCCATCTAGAACGTCTCTCTTTATACACATATTGGTACCCACAGACACACCCACACATCTCGTGAACACACATATACACACCTGGCCCCAGCCAATCTACGGGTCTCTTTGCAGGCAGACCAGATGCAATCTTAGCCCCAAATAAGAGGTGCATTCCTAATACAAACAACAGTTATAACATCTGCATTAAATCCACACAGGCTAAATTCTGGTTTCCACAAAGAATAACAATAAATGTAGACAATGGAAATCCTTAGAAATATTCAAAATCATCAAGCTTTACTCCCAGCGGCAGTTTCAATGGACATTTGCCATGCCCACCAGTCCCCACACTCCGCCCCCACGCCCAGTTCCCGTCCTGTGACCTCAGCGCCTTGTCCTCAGAGGAACCGCTGCCCCCTGTTCTTACTTAGCCTATGTGGCTTCAAGAGGATCATGGTATCCAGAGTCTCCACCTGAGATGAACACATGACTTCGGGCCTAGGCACATGACTGAAGTCTAGCCAATGAGACTTGATCCAGAAAAGTTGCTGAAACAAGCAAAAAAGAGTCTCTGCCTCTTGAGGAGGATGTGACCTGGAGTCATGGTAGCACGTTTTCCCTTTACCTGGCTCATACAGAAGCCAAACAGAGGGAGCGGAGCTAACCTAAGAAGGTCCTGATGATGTCTCCAGACTCTGCAGCCAGCCATGTCGGAAACACACGATCCCTTTTCTACTTAACTCAGTTTGACTGACCTCTTTTTCTTATTTGCAGCCAGAAACATTTTTATTCATACGATGGTTTTAACCACATCTCCATGAAATGTTTTCATCAAAATTTTTTAAATAAGCCAAATAATAAAGGTTGAATTTCTAAGGAATTCCAAGGCGCGACAAAACAGATCTACTAGATATGTTTTTTAACTGTCCAGTATTTCTAGATTTTACTCAACCTTTTTTTCAAAAAGATCGACTTCTCATCAATCATACATATTTCATAAAACTGTTCTAGTCAGGTCAGCATTTTGAACTTCAACTTCTTATACCTAGGAGATTTCTTAAAGAAACTGTAGAATTTTTATTATTCTACAGTAAATCCCTTGCTCTTTACAAATTAGCTATAGAAATGTCTGAGAAAATCTCACAATATGGTACAGTTAGTTATACTACATCAACTTAAAATAAATTTTAAAATTCACCCATCATCATCTTTAATATAATTCTTCTGCACAAACAATTTAAGCCGATGTAGCTAAAGCTACATTAGACTTGCAACATTTGGAATAGACAAGCCCAGTATAAAATCTAGTTTCTCCAAAAGAGTGAGTCTATGCAGAGTTTCATTCAAATATGTATTTAGAGTAAAATCCAAACGTGGCTTGAGATTGGCTGATTTGTTTAACTTATGGACTAACAAGACATTCAAGGTATTCTTTTATAAACAAAGCAAAATGAAATTAAGATTAAAGATAGAAGGTTAATCATACAAGAAGGGCCATTTTGAAGTGGCTGATATGTTTTACACAAGCATGGAACATAATTTTTAAGAGAACATGGCATTCCTGAGGAAGAGATTAAGGAAATAAACCTAGGAAATAAAGAAAATAAAACGATCTATCTCAAAGGGAGAAGATATGATCTGTCAGAAGCTCGTGCAGACCTTGACTAAAAGCCTCTACTCCCTGGGTGCTGCTTGTGGCTCAAAGGAGTAGGGCGTCAGCCCCATATGCCAGAAGTGGTGGGTTCAAATCCAACCCCGGCCAAAAACTGCAGAAAGAAAAAAAAAAGTCTCTACTCCCTAATCAGGGTTTTTTAATTTTATTTTTGGAGCACTAAATCCACTTTCAAAATTTATTTGAATTTATAAGCATACTTAGCAAAAACCCAGTCCTTCTTTATTAATCACACTCAAAACAGATTCTTTAAGATATTTATGACATCATTAATGTCTCACAAAATCCAATTTGAAACTGCACCTCTTACAAAAAATACACAAAATGTTTTCATTCGCAAACGGCTGACACAGTTTTAAATTATGTTATTGCAAATTTTGCATCATTCCCAATAAAAGAATGACCATTTAAGAACGTTTCCTTCCAAATAACTATTAAGATAGGAAGGATGGGGCAGCACCTGTGGCTCAAAGGAGTAGGGCGCTGGCCCCATATGCCGGAGGTGGTGGGTTCAAACCCAGCCCCTGCCAAAAACCGCCAAAAAAAGGTAGGAAGGATGTATCATCATGCAAATACTAACACATAACATAAACACACAGTCCTTTTTTACTTCATTTTTCTGATGCGCTAGGACTTCCAAATTCTCTAAGTCCTCAGTTACTGCCTCACTAACTGGAAAGCTGAATTAACACCAACCAACCCTCAAGACCACGGATGTACCCTTCCGTCTCCTGTGTCCTCACTCTTCAAGGACTCCAATCCATTTTCATCTTTGTACCAACAGGAAGATTTCAACTTCGGTTCTTCAGCCCTGAACTCCCTCTTGAGTCCCAGCACATGTCTCTGTGGGATTATTCCACCCAAAGACCCCACATCAGCTTTCTCTTTCCTTCAAACACAGCTTCTCTTCTGACCCCTTGCTTCTACTCGGGTCTCATCGTTAGTCCCCTCCAGGCCAAATTCAAATACCCTGAGTCATTTCTGCCTCCTCATCCTCCCTTCCAGGGTGAGATGCTCTCTGAGTGCCTTCCTCTCTTTTGTGTTCAAATTCACCTCTCCTTAGCTCAAATCCTTTGTATACCTTACCTGGATGGAGTGATGGCATCCTACCTGTCTCCCCACCTCCAGTTGGACCCTCTATTATTCAAAAGATCAGATCCGTCTTCACAAAAAGTACAGCTCCAACAAAACCACCAGCCTACTCAAAGTTCCTTAAATGCACTCAGCACCTGGCTCGGCACCTGTGGCTCAGCGGGCTAAGGCGCCAGCCATGTAAACCTGAGCTGGCGGGTTCAAATCCAGCCTGGGCCCGCCAACCAACAATGACAGCTGCAACCCAAACAAAAATAGCCGGGCATTGTGGCGGGCGCCTGTAGTCCCAGCTACTTGGGAGGTGGAGGCAGGAGACTCGCTTGAGCCCAGGAATTGGAGGTTGCTATCAGCTGTAATGCCACGACACTCTACCCAGGGTGACAGCTTGAGGCTCTGTCTCAAAAAAAAAAAAATGCACTCAGTACCTGACGTTCCCAGGTGTCTTTCCAAAAGCCTTCTTCCTTGCTAACAAAACATAACACAAATTATGTTCATGTGGCAATGCCCAGACCCAGGGATGACATAGGATTGGTTTAAGCTGATCATAGCAATCTCCTTCCACTTTGCCAATGAGCAGCCCACAGTGGACGCACAACCCATTTCTTATCAATAAGATGAAAGTGAGAGTCTTGTGGACGAGGTTTTCCTTCCTGATAAGAGATATACAGGAGAAGAAAGTGCTCTTTTGCTACCACTCCCACCCCCGCCACTACCTTGTTTCCCATTTTGTCCGATATCACATGAGGATGTGATGTCCAGGGCTATAGCAACCAACTTGCGACCATGAGGAGACTGCTAAAACTCCAAAGATGGCAGAATAAAAAGAGTATCAAAGAAGTGTCTTTGAAGATATGACCTAATCCTCCAACACAGACACCTACCTAGAGACATATTTGTAGGTAAAACCAATGTCTTTGTGGTATACACCACTGTTTTGTTGAGTTTTCTGTTACCTGCAGCCCAAAGCACTCTGATGAACTCAAAAAGAGCAAAGTCTTTACCTTACCTAAGAAGGACCTCTGCACTTGGGCTACTCCGAGTGATGTGATCCGCAGACCCACAACCTCGGCACCTATCCTAGATCTACGAATCAGAATCTCTAGGGGTGAAGTCCCAAGTCCAAGCCATAACAAGGTCTTCAGGTGATTCTGATGCATGTTAAGGTTTGAAAAACACTGCTCTCTAAAACGATCACAAATTACTTTTTTCTACCTCAACCACTACTCTATATACCGTAAAGTGCAGTTCTGTAATTTCTGTAGTGACAGAAACCTGGCATCATCAGGTTTGACCATCACCTGTTGCTTGTTTAACTTCATCTCCTCTTAACATTTTCAAATTTGAAACCTCCCAGGACCTGCAAGCAACAAGCAAGGCTGAATCTGAGAACAGGGAACGGAGGACGCTGTGATCAACCATGGTGCACACACCCATCTGAAAGGGCACCCAGCAGATGTCCCGCAAGGATACAGATTCAGAGTTGCCACACTTACAATTATTTCTAAAGAAAAGCTCGAATCCAGATTTATATGCAAAGATTTTTAGGTAGACTATCAACTGTTTTTTTAACTACTATACTGATGAAACAAAACAAGTCTTCCAGTCAGTTTGCTATCCTGCTGAGTTTGTGACCTAAAGTAGACAGTTCTGGAACTATCAACACGTACTATGAACACTGAGACCATGTCCATTTGTAACTTCATCTAAAATGGCTAAAATTAATTTTCTGTGGCTAACTAAATGCTATAGTCTCTACTGAGCACAGGACTTTGATCACCATTCCCCTGTTCAGAGTGGCCACATGAGGACTGTGTAGACCTCCCCTTAGTGGAAGCAGGAATTTTTCATCCGATAATCACTGTAGACCAGACACCTAGAACTACATGCTCCCCAAGGGGCTTGAGGGCCTACCAAAAATGCTTACAATATGAGAAGAAAAAATGACCTGGCCACACAACACCAAAAACCTACAGTACAAGATTTTAACTAACAGATGTGAAACTAAATGTCTACAAAATGTAAAGGTAAGTCCCGGACTCACATCAACTTGGACGTGGCAGGATATGGATGCATTTTAATGTTTGATAGGATGCAGAGGAGAGCCCAGATCAATAGTGCTGAGGCCCTGCCAAGGTTCTAAAAAGGCCCAGAGTACCAACTGAAACCAGCCACCCTGCTGTAAGTCTAGTCTTCTTTACACTCATCACAAATTGTTACCTGGTCCTGCTCCACTCTCTTCAACTGTCCACGTAGTTGGATATGAAAGTAGAATTGTCCACACCGTTGAAAATAAACCACAGTCACTTCCTAAAATTTTATTTTTGAATCCTCAAAATAATTTGTCCAAGGTAAAAATTATAACACAGCAGCACACAAGCATGTTGAGTCTCACATAATGGCTTTAATTATTTCTTAATTTGTTGCCAATACAAAAGATTCATATCTTACCTAAAAGTCCAGATTACTATTCTCTTAAAAAAAAAAAAAACTGCAAGATGTAGAGATAATTGGGCCCGAATGTTGGCCTGCCAATATTCTACTAATGCTGACCAAGGCTACCCCTTTAAATGTGGTATGTTTCCCACTTGGCCACAAACCCTATGTTCATGTGGAGTAACCAGCTGTCCTTATGACCCCAATGTAAGGTTCTTAGAAAAACCTTATTTCTTTTTCACCATGTGGCCTCAGTATCTTGCTTGAAGACCTACCATGAAAGGATATGGAAATCTCTCAATTAGCTCTCAAAATTCAACACTCCCACATTCCATACTCCAGAAATTGGTTTTCATGCTAGTGCAAAGAGTTACAATCAAATTACCCTCTTAAGATGTTCTCATTTTGAATCATGGTCCCCTGGAAGATAGACAAATGACAAACTGCCTTTCAGTCTCTCTTACCCTTCAAGCCAGCCAAGGGAGTGACCCAATGAGGTGGAGTCAAAGCACTAACATTGGAATGACTTAATTAAGTAGCATAATCGATAAGCAGCACACATAATAATTAGAAAGCCAAGTTTAGGACTGATAGAGTAAAAAACGACATAGGACTAATCTAGCGAGGGTCACAAGTCAATAGCCACATTTTGAAAGGAAAAGAAAAACCCTAAAAATGTTTAATCCAAGTTCATTATTAACCCACTATATGATTTCATCTCACTTATGCCTACGTTAATTAAACACAGTATCTTATTTTGGGGTGACACACTTCTGACAACTACAGGTTGAATAACCCTTACCTGAAATGCTTAGGACCAAAAGTGTTTCAGATTTTGGAGTTTGGGAGGCTTTGGGATATATTTGGATTACACTTAGCAGTTAAGCATCCCTAATCCAAAAAGTCCAAAATCTGAAATGCTCCAATGAACATTTCCTTTGAGCATCACATTAATACTTAAAAAGTTTTGGACTCTGGAGCATCCTGGATTTGGGATTTTGAGATTGGAAATACTGATAGGCTGAGTGATATTCTGCACATTATATTTTTACTAGTGAAAAGACAAATTGAACCCAGGAGAAGAAAAATTCCAAATATATAGTCAAAGGAGTCACTGACTCACTTGAGTAGCATAAGGACTTTTTATTGTTGTAATATACAGGTTTTAGTTTAATATGTTAGCCACATCAGAAAAAGAAATGTTCAAACAGTAGATTTTCCACTTGAAATTAAAATGGAAATTAGCCCTTAGAAAATAGAGATAACTTTAAGTTTATACATCAGTGGCTGGTTCATGAATTATTAACTGATTTTAATGATCCTGGCTATATTTTATTTGAAGTTATTCTACTTGCAACGACTTTTGAACCCTCAAAACTCTTTCATCCATTCTCCATAGACAGAGTACACTTTCATGAGCACTGACATCTGAAAAGGATCCCTGTACTCACAGAATGTAAAGATAATACACACGCATATAATTTATACAAAGGACTCTGGTCATCTGTTAAAGAGAAAAATGAATGAAACCCTATTATTCACGGTGTGTAAATAAATTTAAAGATAAGTGCTAACTTTTCACTTGTTAAGCCTAGAGCCAAGAGTTTTCTTGTGCTTCTTCTCAAGTTTCCCAGATGGTCATTAGAACAAGACAGGGCAGAAACATACTTTCTTGAACTCTATCATTTCCCATCCAGAAAGATAATGTATGTCATCAAAAGTCTTGAGAGATTCATAATTTAGGGATTTTCAAATAAAGTAAAAGTACGTCTTTGTGAGCTAGTTTTTACGTTTTCAATATAAAGCTATACTGAACGGCACCACTGCGGACACACAAGTTAGCTGTGAAACAAAATGCCATAAACCTTTAATTAGCACCTGCTGTTTTATACCCATAAAATTAATTCTCCCCCTTCTACTACATTGTCTGTACAAAGAAAAATTACAGGAAATAAAATTGGGCCTTGTACTCCTGAAATTAATGAGAGTAGGAAAATATACTATATGGCTCCGTTTAAAGATTGTTATGTTTTCACCTGCAAGGAAATAAATGCAAACATCCCTTAGATTAAGTACAATTTGATTCCTACCAGTACCAACCACTGTATCTAACTTTCATAAGTTGGGTACACAGAGCACTTATGATGATCAGATTGCTAAATTACTAAGAAAGCAAGTTATTTCAAGCAAATGGCTGCATTAAAAAGACAGCAAGTTGCAGTTGAACAAGCATCTCAATAAATACCTGTTTTCAAGCTTTATAAACTCTCCCTGAAATAAATGTTCTGAGTTTAAATTAACTCAAAACATCCTTTCTCAGAAATAAAGAGACATACATAAAACACCCACAATTTCTCTGTTCCTTTGAAGTACCCTTGGGACCCTAGCGAACACAGATTTGCCAGGCATTGCAGTGACTGGATTCCTACAATAGGTTTCTATTTGGGTGTCATTCGAGTGTAGTGCTGCTGATCTTAAATCAGAGAAAGAAGTAGTTATATTAGGCAAGGTAACAGCTTCCAGAAATAAGAGCATGCCCAGTTTACACAAGGCTTGCATACATTGGCTAAGTTGTAAGGAGATAAATAATACCCCACTGGAACAATTAGGTGGCTTCTCAGAAACACCATGTACTTAATTAGGCTGCCTCAGTCCCTGACTGAGCATACGTGGGGGAGTTTGGAAAGCTTTTAATAACCTGAGTAAATCCAAAATCAGAGGACACAAACTGTTCCTTAACTCTGGCTACAGCGATCGGCCTTTCCTTGCTTCTCTTTAAATGTTTTATGGCCTCACTCGGGAAATTCTAGGGCATGAACGCTCTCCACTACCAAAGGGTTAAAACACACGGAATAAAGTCCCTTCCTTCTGTACTACTGAGAGGCCCACCACCCCAGACTCGGAGCCGGTGGACGACGGCACAGGAGCTAGCAAGAGACACCCTAATGGTCTTTTCCAAACTTCAGCACTGGAGTTGGGAACGCAGTATAAACAAATAGAAAGGAAGCGGAGCCTCCGTCAGCCACCGGGCACAGCAAACTGTTCCCGACTAAATACAATTCCTCCTCTTCCTGCTATGTACTCATTACTTTTATATAGCACCGTTCTTTCAGCAGGCTCCTTATTTCTCCAGTTATCCAAGCAATCATAAACAAACTAGGATTTGAAAGAAAAGGTGGGGGGAGGAGGGAGAAGGAAGGGGAAAGAAAAACCACGTTCGAAAGGCAGAAGCCATCCAAAGCCCGGCTCTTTCTCCGAGTATCGCCCACTGGGTGATGTTTTCGTCCCGTTCAGCCCTGGGGGCTTCGGGAAGTATAGAGGACCGGGGTCAGCGCGCCCCGACACACCGGCAGCGGCTCCCGCACCAACTCGCTGCTCCGAGCCGCGCCGGCCGCCCTGCTGAGATCCACCTCCCGCCCCCTGAAACGCTGGGCCTCGAAGTTGGCAGAGGAGGAGGGGACGGTAGGGTGGCCCTAGGGTGTGGGGCGGGGGGGTCTCTGACCCCGACCTCCCCGAAATGTAAAACTTACCACCACCCCAAAACACAAGTAAAGATCAGAAGCCACTTGTGCTAACCCGGAGGGTGGGCAGCTATGTTCAGTGCTCCAAAGTGCCCTGGTGAGAGGGCAGCAAGGGCCACCTGCGGGGGTTCCCGCACTTCCCCTCCCAACTCCCGGTCCGAAGCAAGCTCAAAAGTTTGTGCCTTTCCTTCCCTAAGTGGCCTCGAGGCCGGCCCTCAAGTGGGTGGGGGAGGTAGAATGGACTTGGGAGGAGGGGGACGAGATCTTCGGACCAAGAGATCAGGGACCCGTGCTTACCCCGCCAATTGGGGAGGCTGCGATCGTGTTTACTAATAACAGCAACAAAGAATCACACGCGCGAGCCCCTCTTTCAGTCCTCCGGCGGCTTTGCGCTTCCTTGGGGCAGCAAAGCAGAGCCTGGCTGGGAGGTGGGAGGAGAGGCGGAGGGACAGAGGAGAGCGCCGGTGGAGGGACAAAAAGAAGGCTGGACGCGGGCAGAAACAGGAGAGTTGGACAGAAGCGAAGGCGCAAAGGGAAAGGCGTGGGTAGAGAGAAAAGAGGCGAAAGAAAGTGCAGCGGGCGGTGAGGTGGGGCTCGGGCGCGCAGGAGATGGGAAGGCGACCCCCGCCCCGCCGGCCCCGGCCCGGGCCCCGGCCCAGCCCGGTCACCTTGCTGTAGCCGTAGTACCCCAGGCACTGCGCGAAGTCCAGGCCGGCGGGGTCCCCGGCCGCCGCGGGGTAGAACCTCACATCCATGCCGGAGCCGGGTCCGGGGCCGGGGGCCGGGGTGGGGGTTCGCCGGGGCCGGGGCCCGCCTCCTCGCGGCCGCTAGATCCACCGTCGGGGACGCCCGGCCGGGGGCGCCCGGGGGCGGCGCGCGGGGCTCGCGGCTGGAGGGGCGCCGCGATCGGAGCCCGAGGAGCCCGGGAGCCGCGGCCGCCGCACACAAAGGCGCGGCCACGCGAGCCGCGGGAGAGCGGGAGGCCGCCCGGGAGACGCGCCCCGCCGGGGCACCGAGGCAGCGCTGCGCGCGGGCCGGGCGCCGGGGGCGCGGGGCGCAGCGCGGGGGCCCGGGGCGGCGCGGCGAGTTCAGGTGCGCTGGGCGAGGCTGGGATGGCGGCGACGGCGGCGGCGGCCGGCCCCGCTCCTCCTCCTCCTCCCCCGGCGGACTGAGGAGAGGAGCCGCGGAGACAAGGGGCCCGGCCCCTCCCCTCCTTCTACCCCTCCTGCCTCCGCCGCCGGTCCCCTCCCCGCGCCGCCGCCGCTCCGCCCCTCCCACCGCGGGCAGCTGGCGCGCCGCCCGCCCCGCCGGTGCGCTCCTCGGCCCGGACCGCCTCCGGGCGCGCCGGCCCCGCCCGGGCCAGCCCCTGCCCCGCGCGGGCCCTCTCGGCTCACGCCGCGCCTCGCTCGGCCCTCGCGGTCCCCGTCACCCGCGTCTTGGCCGCCCCCTCTCCGGGCCCCTCTTCTGCCCACGTCGCCCCCCTTCTCTCTCCGGTCCTCTTTGTCCCCGCTGCCTCGGAGCGCTCCTCGCGCCCCTCCTTTCCTCGGCCGAAGCGGCCGCCCGGCCGCAGCCCTGTCCCCCGTGGGTCCCGCCCCCTCCTTCCAGACCACCAGTTCCCTCGGCCCCAGCATCCCACGCCGCGCGGTCCCTTCTTGCCACTTGTCGCACCGCTTTCCTCCCCTCGTCCCCATTCCTTCCTCGTGGGTGCTTGTCCTCGGGCCCCTCTCCCCTGCCCGCCTTGCCCCCCGAATGTTCCCTGCGTGGGCACACCGAACCCAGAAGCTAACGTGCTCCAGTGTCTCCCCGTAGCCGGGAGCCGAGCCCCCATGTACACCTGTGGTATTTTCCCGAAGGGGTGTTGGGGCCTGACCTTTCGCAGGTAGGCAGCCTTGAAGCTTCCCAGGCTAAGCCTCGCGTCGGTTCTCTTCGTATTTCCTTTGCTCTTCTGTATATTCGAAAGGCATTTGAGTAACTGGATCTAGGCGGATCATTCACAGCTCTCGCGGAGAAAAGGTCCCTATTTTCCTAAAAGGTTCTGGGTGATTAACTTCCCCACTCCGCACTCGCCCACCCCCTCTTTACTTCTTTCTCTTTCTTTAAGCTACATTTATTTGTTTATTTTTTCCTCGGCTTTATTACTTTGGGTTAATTTGAGAGTTTGGCCTTCAGCCTTGGCGAAGGGAAGGGTAGGTTGTGGAGAGGCTGTGAGATCGGCCTCCTCCCGGGTTTATCAGTGAGTTACTTAGGCGTGCAGAAATGTTGAAACATTTCCTAGGACGCTCACTAAGTTTTGTCCCCTAATCACACTTAGCTGGCCCAGGGCCTGAACTTTCTCAGACAAGTATAACATGGGTTTCTGTCCGTTTCTTCTGTCTCCAAAGTAGACATTCAGACTGTGACACCTGTGTGTCTGCCTTCACTCATATTATCTTTGTGGAACCAAGCAGAAAGAAATAAACTTCAGTGAGGTGAAAGTTTGTGTATTTGCTCTTCCCCTAGCAAAAACCCGAGTCTGGAGATTGCGGAAGAGAGCGGTGTGTAGCCAGGAAAGGAAAACTCTGCTCACATCGTCCCGGGATTGACTCCGAGCCCCCCTCCCCCCGAAAAAGCTTGGTGCCCTCTCCCTAGTTTCCATTTAACGTTGACAACCCAGCGGCGCTCCCTAATGGCCCAGCGGGTTGCACAAATTGGCAGTGAGCTGAGATATTATCAGGACAACACCCCATTGAGTAAGTTCTTGAAACGCAGAAGTGGAGGCCCTTTCTCGGGGCCACTGGGCGCCTGTGGCCTTTCCACCAATCAGAGCTCGAGGTTGCAGTGGCCACCTGTTGTCTCGCAAGAGAACATCTTTTAAGTTTCACGATTAGTATTTAACAATGGCTTATAGTGCAGGATCTGGCCGCAGGAGAGGGGCAGAGCCTGCTGATCTGTGGTACCAAAAGACAATCTTTTTTTTCTCTACTTTCCAGTTAGCTCTTAACAAGGAAGCAAACCGCTGGGAAGCCGAGTTTTCCGTTGCACACTCAACACTCCTCACCTTCTGCTCGTTCGTCGTGCATCTGGAGCGATCTGAGCTTGATTACTGAAGATGAAGGAAAGTATAATCACAGTTACAGAGACTAAACCTGAAGTTGTAATCAGACCTCAAGGATTAGGAATACAAATACGCTTTGCAGTGGAAACTCGCTAGCTGCGAGGGTGGGAACTGCATGTGGGCTGAGGCGTTCCACCGAGCCCAGGGCTCTGGAGCGTTGAAGCTGAAGTGAGGACCGTCCCCTTACTGCCTGTCCCCGCCCCCACTCTCTCCAGGGTTAGGAATGCCCGAGTCACATTCCACACCACCTCTTAGCCTTTGTTTTGGAAAATTCTTTCTCTTAAAGTCCCTTTCCCTGTTAGGATGCAAACGAGAGGGGAACAGTATTCATTGGTCTGCATCTTATTATTTTGTTTTAGGGTGTAAGGTAAACAAAAGTTCTGAACTGAAAATTTTAACGTAGGGGAGGAGGTTCAGAAGGAAGCTGGTGATGGCACTGAAGCTGTAAATGTTGAGACGTGTAAAATGAGCAATCTCTGGGTCGTTTGGGAAGGCTGCAGAGTTGGGTTGAGTTTTTGCCCGGTCTCCATTCCCACAGCAGCTATTTTCTTAAGTACCTACTACGAGCCAGACACTATTTTAGGCACTGTGAATGAAAAAGGGGGTCCTACAGGATGCATGTGGAAGCCCTCAAAGGGACCTAAGAATCTGAGTCTCACTCACATGCACACTCTGGTACACAAATGCACAGGCGTCCTGAACCATTCGGTCGCCTGGAAATCCTGCTATGCCACAGCTGCTGCTCTAGAAAGAAAAATCTGAAAAACAAATTCACATACAGCGTGAAGATGCTGGGCTCCTCCGTGTGTCTGTGGAAGAGGGTTCAAGGGAAGGGGCGGTGCACCTGCCACATCACTGCTGCTTCCCAAGAACCCCAGACCATGCTTGGGACATAGTCTGTTTACAATAAATAAATTGGTATTTAAGAAAGGAAATTTAGAAGGAAAAATTGGAAGAAAGAAAAGTTGGAAGAGGAGGAAGCGGAAGAAGAGGGACAGAGGAGGAAGGAAAGAATGTTTGAATATAGGATACTATTTGCAGAGAGAACCTGGTTAGGGTAGGATTTCAGAAGAATGTATCCAGAACCTCAGATCCGGAGAATAATCTACCTTGCAGGAGAGGAAAGAAAGGGAAGGCCTTTTGCACTCTGCTGTTCCAGGCCCTTCATATACATTAAAACTAGAATTGTATGTTGTTTCATTTGTGATGGCTCTAATCAAACTCTCCATGCATTCCAAATCCCTCCTAATTTTAAGAGTTCTAGTAGACTTGAAGCCCATCCATTAAAAATTTTAGAATGATGCTTTAAAAAAGTTAACACCATTTTAACTGTCAGGCTATTTGTTTTCTTAAGGATGTCACCTTTTTCAGTCTGTCAGCAGTCTTCTTTCTAAGACAAAGGTTTTCTTTATACTAGGTTAGCCTTGAATTTGAAGAAACTTCTCCAGGAACATATCTACAATATGCTTTGAATTCATGCGGAACAGTGCTAACAGTTATTGATTTAGAAGGGCAGCACGACTGTGTGGCCAAAATATAATTTTTGAGCATTGAAAACTCCTTTAAGGTTTTTAGATGATTTGAGGCAAAACTGTCAGTCTTATGAGGTTGATGTTTCTAATTAAAATAGGTGGTCTCATTAAAGGATCTCAAAAAATATATATACAAACTTTACATTTTGGGAAAAAACTACACCTTGACAAAACTCTAAAATCCCTCCTTTGGTTCCAAATTATGCAAGAAAGTCTCCTTGAGGCTGCATTAAACCTGCTGAATCTTATAACCAAAAATCTTACTGTGACTCCCACATTTAGGAATCTGTGGAAGTAACTTAACCCCTCTGTGTTCTGCTTGCCCAGATGAGATGACGATACATTAAACAATTAAACAATATATATGGTTTAATTCTCTTGGGTTTTTGGTGGTGAAAACTCCTCTCCCAATATTATGATCCTTGTTTGCAATTTGTAATGTAGACAAATTAACAGTAGCTCAAATGGAAATTAACAAGGCCAGAGCTGCTCAGGTTTTTTCTCATCTATTCCCATAGTAACAGCTAATGTCTTATATGGGTAAAATATATCTGAATTTGGCTTCACGTCATAAACCATAGCATTCCCATGCAGCCTGGATTCTTACATATATAACCAACTTCCTTGAAATTTTTAAGAGAGTTTCATGTCAAAGAGTCGACACTTCCCATTCATAGTCTAAATCACATGCACTTCCCATTCATAGTCTAAATCACATGCAGATAAAATCAAGTCAAAACCTACCAAGGTTCTCACAGAAATGAACCTACACATGGTGAAGAGGAAAAATTCTGACCTTGGGGCCCTCATTACATGTCTCCAGTGCAGGATCTGAAGCTAATCAACACCGTGGCTCACACATGTAATCCTGGCACTCTGGAAGGCTGAGGTGGGTGGATTGCTTAAACTCAGGAATTGAAGAGCTGACTGAGCAAGAGCAAGATCTCCCCTCCCCCGACTAAAAGTAGAAAAACTAGCCAGGCCTTGTGGCAGGCACCTGTAGTCCCAGCTACTTGGGAGCATGGGAGGCTGAGGCAGGAGGATCGCTTAAGCCCAGGAGTATGAGGTCGCTGTGAGCTAGGCTGACGCCATGGCACTCTAGCCTGGGAAACAGCATGAGACTCTGTCTCCAAAATTAATTAATTAATTGGAAAAAAAAAAAAACTAATCACCAGGAGAGTTTCACACAGGAACTGCAGTTTGAAAAAATTCCTGAAGTATAGTCATTGTTAGTTTCAATTTTCAATGATTCCAAACTTTTCTGTTCTGAAAATGTAAGCTATTTTGATATTTGTACTTTGGTCAAAAAATACAGAAACATGGGCAAACGGCGGAAAAAATAAGCAACTTTTCCTCCTGATAACAAATTTATATTCAGTTATATATATCAGGTTGCTTCTTATACTGTTACACTATAACCAGTTTTGGTTGTTTGCCTCTGTACTGCTGAGCACAAGATGGGGTCTAAAAAACTCACCATTTTCTGAGGTGACTATCACTTTTACTAAGAGTAGATACACCCATAGGCTCTGACAGATATATAGTAATTATGGACTGGTAACCCTCAAAACCCTAGTAACAAAAAGGTAGAATCCATTCCCAGAAAGATGAAATGCAGCAAGTACTTGCTTCTGACCTGAGCAACTCTTCAATAAAGCGATTTTAGAAACCAATACATGCAACCCAATCAGAAGGTGTGCACTTTTTGGTATATTTACACCCTCCCTCTAAAAAAAAAAAAATTCTTTATTCACAGAAATCCTAAACTGTTGTCCTGCTTGTTTTCTGAAATCTATTCTATTTCTTTTAAAGGGAAAGAATGACCTCTTTCGCAGGAACAATTTTCAGAGACAGTGTGTTTATCAAATGGTTTCTGTGCTTTCATAAAAACAATTTATTTTCACTGAACTCTTCAAGATAAGCATCAAAGCCAGGAAGAATGTACAATGAAGTTTATAATTACACTCCAGAAACACATACTGGGTAGTTTTTATTTTGCTCAAGTGAAAAAAGATTCCCCCCCCCCAAAAGAAACAAAGGTAGTGTTGGAGGAGGGGGCTTATACAGAAGTGAAAATCAGGAAGCCCCAGATAGGTGTCAGGAGGGGCCCCACCATGCTGCCTACAAAGACCACTGGCTAAAGAATGAAAGCTGAAGACCCAATACTTTGTTAGCACATGGGTGGGGGTCAGTCCATATGCTATTCTTCACTAAGGAACAGCTATAGGGCATTAAGGAGGAAAAAAATCACTAAGCAGATATTAATTAAACCCTTTCCTGAAAGAGGTATACACCATTGCACATGAATATCTCTCCTTGTTGGAGCCTCTCGTGACATCCTTTCTTTGATAAGCATCCAGGTTTCTAGGCTTAATTTATAAGGCATGTTATTTTTAATAAGTGTAGAACAATAAAATTATAAAAATAACTGAGGCAAGAACTGAGTCGAATAAAGACTCTGTTTCTTAAGAAATGGGAAACAATCGCGTTTGATCACAGCCCAGCAAAATAATCTCCCCTCATTTACATAGATCCAGGCACGCCAAGCAGATGAGCGTTTGCTTTCTGAGTACCAGTGCAGGTGCGTACCCTGCAGTGACTAAATCTCCAACTCATCAAACTGTTTCACCAGAGTGGGACATGCCCTCTTTTTCTGGAAGAGTTTCAAATTTTCTCCCCAGCATTTCAGCCACCTGTTTATGGAGTTCATCCTCGGGAGAAGATGCATGCAATTAGAAACAAGAAAATGAAAATAAATGACCTTGTTTGTTATTTATAACAAAGAAACTCAGCAAAATTAATGCTGTGGAGCTTGACCTCCTGACCCCGGAGAAAGAGCCACCTCATGGCTTTGTGGCCAAAGCACAATAGTCCGGCAGCTCCCATTGTTCAGCCGCTGTGACTTCTGGATGGTCATTAAAGCTGTATGTCCCAAATATTAAATGTTTCACTAGATTAGAGGATTTGCACTTTTTTTGAAATTCATATTTAAAATTCGAAGGTTAGTTAGCACAAGAGATTTTGACTTTTAAAGAGAGCAAGTAAAAGCATTTTGCTTTCACTACTTCCTCTGTCCTTCAATATGTTGAAGAAAAGGGAAATACTTATAAGATTTTGAATTTTGCTCTGGGAATTGAAGACTGGTTAAATACAATAGAACCTCCATAGCTGACCACCGTCCTACACTGACGACCTCCTTCAGTTGACCTAATTTTCATAGACCAGACATGTACCCCATGTACATGTCAGTACAGTAGGCCTAGTTCTTTATGCTGACCATCTCATGTGCTGACCAGTTTGTTACAGGACCTTGGATGGTCAAGTTACCAAGCCTGTACTATATATAATAGAAATCAAATACAAAGGTAGTCTTTGCAAGGAGGAAAAACATTGTGTTTCTGTGTTTCTTCCCTGTCAAGGTTACTGGTGGGAAAGGCCGATGCAACTTCCTTCCATTACCTATGTAACGTGGATGGTGACCCCTAGAATTGTACTTTGAAGTAGCACAGCTGATTTCCCTGCTATGGCTCACCCTGAAGCCCGGGCCAGGCGGGTCACAGTGGATCAGAACTAGTAGGTGGCTGGAACAGCTTGAGGTGGAATGGCCTTAATGACACTCTCGTAACTTGAATGGCTGATTTTAAGACTGGCCCCTACTACCTCTTGGCCGCTTTTTGGTCCCCACCTTGTTCACCCACAACAAGTTCCATGAGTGTCCTGGATTCTTCTAGACCAGTGGTTCTCAACCTTCCTAACACCGTGACCCTGTAACCATAAAATTATTGCTACTTCATAACTGTAATTTTGCTACTGCTATGAATCGTAAGGTAAATATCTGATATTAGGCGACCCCTGGTGAAAGGGTCATTTGACCCCCAAAGGGGGTCACAACCCACAGGTTGAGAACCACTGCTCTAGACCTTAAGTTAAAATCCACATTTGGTCGGCTCAGTGCTTGTGGCTCAACGGGCTAAGGCACCAGCCACATACACCTGAGCTGGTGGGTTGGACTCCAGCCCAGGCCCACCAAACAACAATGACGGCTACAACCAAAAAATGGCC
>CAUYON010012127.1:0-18631 GCA_963573935.1 Arctocebus calabarensis | reverse complement strand
AGCTTTAAAGAAAGATGGAGACTTTACCTCTTTCATGTTTACAAGGATGGAGCTGGAACATATTCTTCTTAGCAAAGTATCTCAGGAATGGGAGAAAAAGTATCCAATGTACTCAGCCCTACTATGAAGCTAATCTATAGCTTTCATATGAAGGCTAAAACCCAATTATAGCCCAAGAATATGGGAAGGGGGGGATAGGGGAGGTTAGGGTGGAAGGAGGGTAATTGGTGGGGCCATATCTACAGTGCATCTTAGAAGGGTACAGGCTAACTTACTAAATGCAGAATACAAATGTCTTCATACAATAACTAAGAAAATGCCATGAAGGGTATGTTAAACAGTTTGATGAAAACATTTCAGATTGTATATGAAACCAGCACATTGTATGCCTTGATTGCACTAATGTACGCAGCTATGATTTAATAAAAAAAATTGATGTCAGGAATATTTTATATCTAGTTACAAGCAAATGTTATGAGAATGGGTTCTAAGCAGGTGGGAGTGGAAGCGAAATAGGATGGAGGGGAAGCCACTTTTATGGACATAGTTTTTCATGGAGATGAACTGAAATGAGTAAGAGGAAAATGCAAAAGAAAAAGTGCCCCAGGAAGGCACTCTGAGTCTCCTGTTCTCACAGCTTCCTCCACCAAGGGATTTATTTATTCACTAAATGTAAGTAGGAAATACGGCAGGAATTTTGGTTAGGGATTTTCTCTGGATCCTATCCTCCTCTTGGTGCTACTGGGTCCCTCTTGTTTCTGAAGTTTATCTTGCTTAAAACTTCTGCTGAGAAGGAGGTAGGGATTTTAACTGATAATTGATTTTAACTGATGTGACTAGCCTTTCCTCTCTGGCCAAAACAGTTTGTCTTGGTGGAAGGGATAAAAAAGGGCTCATAAATCTGAAATGAGAATAGCTGTTCCACAGAAATAAGATGAGTTAAAACAATTAGATGCTCCTTTAGTTATTGGAACTAAATCAATGAAAAGAGTAGGAGCTAAAGCTGAAAGGATGCTCTGATGTAAAGTTGGTATGCCACAAGGAAATAAAAATTTCGAGAGAGCACACATTTGGAATATGCAAAGGAGGGTAGTAATTATGAACAGCTAAGTCTGGTGAGGGTGATGCAATGAACCTAGGAGTGACCTCACAACAAACCTCCCTTCTCGGCAGATGGTTAACGTGAGACTCTATAGAAATCAAAGTAGTCCAACTTGGGCGGGTGCAGTGGCTCACGCCTGTAATCCTAATCCCAGCCCTCTGGGAGGCTGAGGCAGGTGCACTGCGTGAGCTCACAGGTTTGAGACCATCGTGAGCCAGAGCGAGACTGTGTCTCTAAAAATAACAGCAGAGCATTGTGCCGGGTGCCTGTAGTCCCAGCCTCTGGGGAGGCTGAGCAAGAGAATCGCTTGAGTCCAAGAGTTGGAGGTTGCTGCGAGCTTTGACACCATGGCATGAGGGTGACAAAGTGAGACTCTGGTCTCAAAAAAAAAAAATGTAGTCCAACTTAAGTACTGCCTGATTAACTTTTGCCTGAGGTACTCTAACAGCCAAATCCTAATACTGATGCCACTAAATTTCTAGAAGCAAGAAATTTCTAGATGCAAGAAGTAAAAAGCAGATAGTGCAATTTAAAAGCCATTAATGTATTGTATTTGACCTGTTCAAGGGAAAACTATTACCAAAGCTTCAGCCCATGTCAGGCTTCTCAGCCCACTTATTTCTCTGATCTTATCTTGTATACGTTTTGAGACTGTGTGTAGGTTAACAACAACAAAAAGATGACTACATTTTTCTTTTCTTTTCTTTCTTTTTTTTTTACCTGGAGGAATGTTTATGAGTATTGGACGGGGGCAACTATAATTATCTATGGGGCTTGAGCCCAGAAAGTAGATACAAGTGAAATTTCATCCAGATTTACTTTACCCACTATCATTAAATAATACCCATGTCTATCCAAATTAAGTTGAAGGCATCTGTTCATTGGTTTCTTTTTAAAAGTATTCTACAGAAAAGTTGCTGTGGCATCCCTGGACACGCTGCCTGTCCTTCACATTTTGGTTCCTACCCAAGATTAGCTCCATTGGGTATGAAGATAAACAAGAGAAAAGATTATAAAACGAGACCGTGTGTTCAAACACGCTATGTTGTGTCTTGGCAAACAAAATGTGCATAGTAAGACAAATCACATCTCACTTGCCAGAGAACTGGATCAAAGCTGGCACCAGTAAGGTTCCTGTTGGACAGACCAGTGAGGGAAGCGTCACAGTGGTCCCTTGAAGTAGGGAGACCAAATAATTCACCCTGCAGACTGGGACATTTTGAGAGGTAAAGGATGCTGTTAATAATCACACCAGGTTGATGTAAGCTGAAAATCTTCCAGAAAACTAGATGGATGGTTGCCCTCTAAAGAAGCCAACTGACCAATTCCTCTGTGAAATTTGTTTCATCCAATGGCTAAAATGTTAAGAGGTGGAAAGTCTTGAACTTGAAAAGAACAATGTTCTAAAATCTAGATCTCTTAAAAATACTTGCTGTTAAACTGACAAATAAAGTGGGCGGCACCTGTAGCTCAAAGGAGTAGGGCACCTGCCCCATATACTGGAGGTGGTGGGTTCAAATCCGGCCCCAGCCAAAAACTGCCAAAAAATAAATAAATAAATAAATAAAAATAAATAAATTAAAAGGAAAGAAAAAGACAAAGTTAACATACCAGAGTTTTTATCTTTAGGGCCATGACTGCCACATTTTAAAAGAGTAAACTTGGGCAGTGAGGGGCGGCTGCAGGAACTTTACCTGACTTAGAAACAACACACCTTTTAGAACAACCGCCAGGGTCCCTCGTCACTTGAGCCAGTCATAACAACTTGAAGTCTTCCTGAGCCAGGTCACAGTTGTTTTGCTTTTTTAAAAATTGAAGTAAAATTTACATATCATAAGATTTACCATTTTAAACATTTTAAAGTCTACGCCTAGTGTCTTTTAGAACATTCAGAATACTATGCAACTGTCAGCTCCAACGCGGCTGGGAATGTTTTGTATGGAAAGAAATCTCATACCCAGTAGCCATCAGTTCAATGTCCCCCTTCTCAGCCCCTCGCAAGCACCGAAGAGCCTCCTGTCCTTATGGTTCTGCCCTCTGGGCATCTCACATAAATGAGATCATGTGATATGTGGCCTTCTGTGTCTGACTTCTTTCCCTCAGCGTAACATTCTCAGGATTCAGCGGTGTCCTTTATCATACTTCGTCACTTTTCACAGGGGAGTGCTATTTCATTGTGTGGATGGACCACATTTTGTTTATGCATTCGTCTGCTGAGGGACCTTTGGGCTGTTTCCATCTTTTGAATAGTGAATTTGAACATTCATGTACACATTTTTGTTCTAAAACCCGTTTTCAAGTTTTGGGGGTATATATGTAGGAGTAGAATTGCTGGGTCATATGATAATTCTATGTTAAACTTTTTCAGAAACCATGGAATTAGTTTTATGGGCAGGACAGCTCTAGAATATTCTGAAGGAGGCTATGAAGGGGGAGGGGTGTTCTATGTATGAATTATCGCCTCAAAAACTTACAGCACAAAGGTGTGCGTGTATCTTTTCCACACACTTAGTCAGGGTACATTTGTCTGTTTATTCTTTTGTTTTGTTTCATTTTTTGAGACAGAGTCTCACATTGTCACCCTGGGGAGAGTGCCGTGGTGTCACAGCTCACAGCAACCTCAAACTCTTGGGCTTAAGTGATTCTCCTGCCTCAGCCTCCCAAGTACTGTGGTGGGACTACAGGTGCCCACCACAACGCCTGGCTATTTTTTGTTGCAGCTGTCATTGTGGTCTAGCTGGCCCTGGCCAGGTTTAAACCCATCACCCTCAGTGTATGTGGTTGGCACCGTAACCACTGTGCCACAGGTGCCAAGCCTTGTCTGCTTATTCTCTTTTTGTGTGTGTTTTTTGGCCAAGGCCGGGCTTGAACCTGCCACCTCCAGCATATGGGGCTGGTGCCCTACTTCTCTGAGCCACAGGTGCCGCCCCGTCTGTTTATTCTTAGACTAAGAAGATGCAAGATAAAAGAATTCCCACCCCTTATTCCACTAATGGATTTATGTATTCAATAAACTAAGTAGGCTCTGGCAGAAATTTTTGGTTAAGAATTTTTTCTGGGTCCCATCCTTCTCTTAGTGCTTTTGAGTGTCTCTAATGAAGTTTATGTTGAATTTACCTTTTTTCAAAATTTACAAAAGGGCACATCCTTATGTTTTTTAAGATTTTTATTTGTCAGACACTACTATTCTTTGGAAGCTCATTCTTCAATATTTTAAGAGTAGGTTATTCCATTTCTTTTGATAAAAAACTGTTTAATATTAAAAAAAAGACCTTTAAATCACTTAAAAGTGATATGAGCACACTGATTTCTTTCTCTTCTTAGAAGCATTATTTGTATCTTTTAAAATTGTTTTATATTTGCTCATGAAATACTTTATTTACTGGAAATAAATCTCTTCTTTGCATGGGAACAGAAGAACCGCATGTCTTTGAACATCTAACGGATAGGAGTCTGTCTATGATTCCAAGTATTTTACCAATATTATTTCAGAAGTCTGAACAGAGGGTTGACTAGCTTCAAAACTATAATTTAATTTGCTTTGGTTTCTTTTGGATGGAGAGTCCAAGAAGCAAGACTTTTCTTCTTGCTTTTCAGTTAGTGGACGGCATGGAATACCTAGGGAAGTTACCTATGTTGTTACCACCTGTTATAATTACTGAGTTAAAAGTTCTTTTCAACTTCACAAAAACTCTCAGCCTTTCAGCATATTCTCTTAACAGATGTATTATATATCAACAGAAAAGTTATTCTATAGATGTGAGTACTTTTGAGTGCATATGTGATAATGTCTTTGCTTAATTTTAAACAGTTTTTATAGGGGGTTTGGATAGATACAAAATATTAGAACACATTTAAAATAACAGTTTATAATCATGACTAGCCAAAGGTCAACTGAATATATTTCCATACTCCCTTATTACAGGACATCAGAGGAAAATATTCTTTACTCTGTCTTTTATTAAGAGAATTTTGAGTATTTTCCATTCTGGTGGTATTTATTTTGTAAAACAAATTAACTTCCCATTCATGCTTCCAAACAACTCATTCTTATTGATTAAATAAGGAAATTACAATTTTACTTTATTCAGTCAAAAGTTTCCTATGTTATAAAACTAGCATCGTTAAATAATAATGTAAAGTCATGATCATACCTGATAAAACGATCGCAGGTGATGACAATGAGAAGAATGAACTAATGAACAAAACCAGTGTGGGGCTGTGTCACACAGAAGAGAATGCGTATCACACGCTGGAAACCTCACAGAGGTGTTACAGTCAGCGCTTCAGTCGGGTAATTCATTGTTATCACTTCAAAGATCCGGGATAGTTTAATTGTGTGTGTGTGTGCTCATATGTGTCTATGTATTTATGTAGAGATTTTTTTTTTTTACTCTACAGCATCAACAATGGAATGCAGATTGTAATTTATTCAAGCTTTTTCCCTCCTAGTTTTGGCCAAACACTAACATTATAAACTTGGGTTTGGACATAATACCTTGGTGTCCAATGTCAGAAAAAGGATGGTTAGCAAAGGAAAATGACCCTCATGTACCAGATTCCTTTGACTGGGAAAGAAATTAAAAATAACCAGGAAGAGAGAGCAGCAGCAGGGGGCAATATCTGTTTTGTTTTTTAAAGAGGTTCATCTCATGGTCTCATTCATTAAAATCCCAATGTGCCTAAACTTGACTTCTGGGAAGTTCGTTTTTAACCCTGTTGGATTTGGAGGAGAGAGCGAGAAAGAGAGGGAGAGATTGAGGTGAGTGTCCCCAGGACGGACTCCCCTGTCCTCGCCTCTCCCCACTCCACGGGGTAGTATCGACCACGGGGACTGTAAACTTTCAGGCATAGTGATATATTTTTGAACATCTGAGGTACTACACACTGAAAACACCATGAAATAAAAATAATCTCTTCACACTTCCCAACTGGCTGTTTGTCAACTTTTTCCTTCCCCACATTTGTGCATGAAGTGTCCCTTCGCAGCCAGAAACCCTGTGGTGTTTTTGGCTCTGATTTGGACAGTAACTTGCTTATTTTCAAAGTTAACAGCAGAAAGCAAAGAAAAATGTAGTCCATTAGTGTGTTACATTATGTAAAGAAAACAAGATTGCTAAATACTGCCATACAGTATCATTTCCAAGCATTTATTTAAACCTTTTCATTTCAAAAAAAGTCAACTCGATCAGCCCCCTAATATTACAATGGAAAAAAGCGAAGTTTCTAGAGGTCTTAGTGTGACTAACCATTTATTTAAACTTTCTGTAACTCCACGCTCTTTTAAGCAATTTCCAAGGAGAAACATATATATGTACACACACATACACACACATAACAGCAAATACAGAATATTGACGTCCCTGTTTTTCTTTCCTTTTTTCCTCCTAAGGGGAAGAAAAGGGTACGGTTGAATTTTCTTTGTGGCTCAGTGTGAACTGTGTGTGTGTGTGTGTTGCAAATTTAACAAGTGATGGCAATAAAAGATGATTAGTGGGTTGCTGGACCAAACCCGGTATTTGATCCTGAAGCTTGCTTTTGAGGTTCATCAGGTCCAAGTTTTATAATGGGTCCTACTGTGCATAACATTGCTGTTTTGCAGATGAGCCTGAGGTTAAAGACGTGCTGTCTGTCTGGGGCTGCAAAGACTGTGTAGGGCTATAGAACAGGTTTTCCTCCTAAAGCAGGAGGCTCCTGCTCATGTGCTATTTCAAAACAAAATTCAGTGCTACCTTCCAGGCCAAAATAGTCTCAGGAAAATGTTTTACTTTGCTTAGAGTAATTAAATTGTGGAATCCTAGAATTAAAAGATATCCTGTTCACGTAAGGCCAAACAAATAATACTAAATTCAGACGCACTTATTATACATGTGTTTATGTATGCATATGTATTTGTATAGGCAAGTAAGCGTTTATCTGTATATCTGTGTAAGTGCGTAGGAAATAGTTGAGAATACACCAACAACTGGCGAGGTAGTGCTCCCCTTTGGGAGCTGATCTGGGTTCGGGTTGGGGTGATCCACTGACACTTCCGAGTTCTTTGTAAGGACTTCAGTTTATTGCAAATGCATAAATGTCTCATTTGAGAATAAATTAAAAAGAAGTTATTTTTTCTAGGTTCTTGACTCAGAACAGAATATCTAAACTATTCAAGACAGTAAATAGTCTGTTATTTTTCTACTCAAAGTTTTTTGTCATTCCTAGTCACTTCAGTGTTTTCTAAACCCCCAGGGTTGATTTTTTTTTTTTATCTCTAAGCTAAATTAAGAGAGCACAAATGTCTCTAAGCATTTTCCTCTGTTCTATTTTCTTTGTAAAAGATGAAGGTAAGAGGAGAACGCGGGGCCACACTGGGAAACATATGAAACAATAGGGCATTGCTGAAAATTTCTCGGAAGTAATAGCAGCACTCAGGACAATCTGACCATCAGCATCCTTAATAACAAGGATTTGTTTGTGGAATAAAGTGTAAGATCAAGAGTAGCAACAGTATTAGGGGTTTTTGGTACAAGGCTTCCAGCAGTAAATGCCGGAATCTTTAGGTTTACAGGTAAATAATGCAGAATGGCTTGAGAACTGTGCAGAATGACTTGCGGTTTTCAGCAGTAGTTACCTGGAGTCGAAATATCTATAAAACAGAAGAGACAGCAACCCAACATAGTTATTTATGTACTTGGGATAAACCAATCCCCGGGCTCTGCATGCAAGGACTGTCACGTAGCTTTTCCTCTGCTAGGTTGGAGTAGGTTTAAACCTCCACATGCCAGATGGGTCAGAGACACAGTGCAGAGGGACAGGGCTGCCTGGGTATTTGGGGGTTATAAAATCTGAGGGAGGCCCAGGTGAGGCCTGTGTCACTTCATGTTCTGGGGCCATCGGTTGGCTTTTCACTGACCGGTTCTCTGCAGCTGAGCTCTGGCCTTCCTCTGTCTGTCAGTTTCTGGAGCTGCAAACTTTTCTGGGTTCACCCGGGTGGGCTTTCAAGTATGGAACCAGCACATCATACCCCATGATTGCATTATTGTACACGGCTATGATTTAATAAAAAAAAAAAAAGGGAATGCGTCCAGTTGTCAAGGGCAGGGATATTCCAGGGTGTGCCCAATGCCCAGTTCTGTTAATCACACACAGAGTTCTTCTCCGTGAGGCTTCTTACTGGGCCCAGAGTTGTTTTAGGGTGCACTTATCGAGGACCCACAGTTACTCGTCTACCCCTCACCTAGTAAACTAGGGGTTTACTCTCCAGGCCAGGCTTCCAGTTGTTTAAGGCTCTTTCTATTCTCTTAACCTTTCTTTCTGACCTTCCCTCATGTTCATCTGACAGCTCTTATTTACCCCAATTTCAGTTTACTTGGGCTTGCTGGCTTTTCTTACTGTCCAGAGTCCCTCACAACTGCTGCTCTTTGTCCCATATGGCACCAAATGATCTTGGTAATCTTTCTACAATATTATTATAGTAAACTTCTTAATTTGGCAAACCTCTTGAATTTTCAGAAATTGAAAATTTCAGGAATAATGTCCCATGAAACAAGTAATTGCAAAGAAGGTTGAGATCATGTTATTTAAATTATACAACCAAATTTATAAAAAAATTATTTATATTGAAAAGGGTTATGTATAAAAGCCCAATTTAAAACCCTTAACCTTTCTGGTTGTAAATTTCTGACCATATCAGAATATCAGTCAGAAAAAAATTCCCTTTATTGCAAACCTAATTTATGCCACAAGAATCATTAGTTGTGATGCTAATGTGATCACATCATAATGTGAGTAGACTACTAGTTTCTTCTTTAGAAAAAAAGTACAACTGTAATAAAAAATATGTTGGAAAAACAAAAATATGTTGGAAAAAAAAATATGTTGGTTTAGATATTTTAGCAACTTCACCCTGAAAAATCCATATCATTTTAAAAACTCTAATAAATAACTTGATAATAATTGAACATGTTAAAGAGCAAGAAATTTATATATATTTTAGAAATAACTTCTTCCAACACAGTTTTATGAAGAGGATATCAGCATTGACTTGGACTTGATAACATTGCCACCCCTTTGTCCCCAGCTCTGTTTAGCTGGCTGGGATTTGGCTGGATAGAAACTAATGCTCTCAGTTCAGAAAGCCTGATGAAGTAACGGTCATTCTTACAGCTATGTTGTTTAGGCCATTGTTTGTGTCTATAGATAGTAATTCTCCGGTAAGCCTTAGGCATTAATCTAGTCTTCCCTTAATGCATTCTCTAGGGGGTCTTGATTGAATTTATCCTCATTAGGCTTCACTTGTGTCACAATCTCCTATGACCCTGAATTGCTCTTGGAAAAGCTGGGAAACCAAAGAAATAAGGGAAAATGGTAATTATTAGTTGGTAATGGTGCATATTTTCCTATACAGAACTTTGAATTATGATTTTTTTTTTTTACCAGATCTGTGATCACACAGGGCAGTAAGTCTCGCACAGCTGTGGTTTAACCTCAAGTACTTTTGTCACATTTTGTTTTTTTATGAAACGTATTTCATTTCTGACATTTAAAAGATTGCAGCTTTGAAGAATTTGTGTGGACCTTCTGCAAGCATTTTATTCTGCTAATGAACTAAAATTGATCTCTGTAACTGAAAGATAATGATACTATTGGACTGTAACGACTAAATACCAAGTGAAATTCTATGCAATCCTGCATATAATATGTCTGCTTTGTCTTAATTGTGAAATCACACTGTATAGCTTTTCTAAATTGTTTAATTATTGAAGAAAAAAATAGATGTACTGAGCCAGGAGGAAGGATGCTGGGCTGGGCATCTGCAGACTTGAGCTCTTACAAGACCTTGGGTAAGTCCCTTAATTTCCTTGGGTCTCGGTTTTTACCTATAGACTTAGGAGAACAAGGTTATTTGAGGTCTCTTGCAGCTCTTCCATCTCTATGAATCTGAATTCCACCAAATTGATTTTTCATAGTCAGTAAAAAAATCTGAACAAAGCTGAACTGTGAAATTTTTGACAAGCATTAACAGGATTGAACATGTTTTAGATGCTCCGTGTTCTGTAGGAGAAAAGAACAGTTAAGAGCTACCCCCACCCTTCCCCACCCCTACATAACTTGTGTATCTTTAAATTTGAAACACTGTGCAATTGCCAGTTACTCTAAACTGGTTTTGTGCTTCTTGTGGTGAGGACAAATAGAGAATGCACCAACCTATAATTTCACCGGCCGTGTTGTACTTCATAATCTCAGTAACAAACAGTGGGTTGGGTTGGAAATTTGGATCAGATTAGGTGGTCCAGACTATGCTAGATTTATCCTTGATACAGGGTCATGAATCTTACTGAGATGTTTTCCCCCCCGGGGTATAAAAAAAAAAAAAAGAGAGAGAGAGCAAGAAACAGAAAAGCAAAACTGCCTGAAATGCCAGAGCACCTGCCTTATTAAATCTTCCCCAGGGAGGTTCATTATTAAGCTCTGAAATATAAGATCTTACTATAAATGACAGAAACCTGTACTCTATTCATTTGCAATATGCATATTTTACTAATTTCTTGTTAAAATTGAATTTACCATTGACTCACACATGAAACTATACTTCTTTGTAGAATATTATGGGTGGATACAGAATATTAAATTAGTACAGAGAATGTTCACATATTCATTAATAAAGATTTTTCCTTTGGATTTCTAGAGTCTGTTTAAGATAACTATCTTAAAAACATCAGAGAGATTTTAGAAACAGGTAAAACAGACTTGCTTAATATACCAAAAACTATCTAGTTTTATTTTTTACTTGGGGATAAAAATAGTATAGATGCATATATTTTCAAGTGAAAAGGTAAAAATAAAAATGCAGTTGTAAAGCAGCTAACCTGAATTAATAGACTAGTATTAATAGACGAGTATTTATTGGCCTTAGTATTCACGGAAGGCTAGATTTTAGTCATTTAAGTATACCTTAATATACTTTTGGCCAAATAACCTCTGAGTTATGATATTTGATTACACTTAATATATATTTTTTTAATGGGCAGAGTTCAGGTTCAGGTTTCTTTCTTTCTGTCTTTTTTTTTTTTTTTTTTAAAAGAAATAGGTACTCTGTTGTCCTGTAAAGAGTAATCCTATTCTCATAGGCTTTTGGTCTGAATAAACTAATTTTATGTTTGCGACTTATATTTTTGCATGATTGAAACACTAAATAATTCAGTTTTAAACAGAGCGAAATGAAACTTAAGCTGCAATTCAGAAATGTTAAGCCATGCCAGGTCTGTTTTATCCAAACCTGAAGAAGAAATGATAAAAGGAAACACCCAGAGTTGAAAATGATTTTAGGATTAGGTCTATTCATGGAAGGATTAGGGGAAATAATGGTGAAGAAAAAGTATTGATTTAGGTCTTCAGTAAGTTCAGGAACGTCCCGGATTCACCAATCTTGACAAAAGATACGTTAGTGTTTCTGTGGCTTGGCTGGTCTATCTGAAAAATGGGGATCATGGCATAAAAGTAAAAGGCAAAAACAGTGAAATCAGCTTGGAAACCATTTATACTTGAAAATTTGTTAAAAATTAAAAGGTTATTTTCTGTAGAAGTTTAAATAATATATTAAAACAGATTTTAATACAATAATTTACTAAAGAACCCCAGAAATAGGACTCTTGTTTGGGGAGCCCTCCTAATATTCCGCCCAAATGCCATTTTATTTAAGGTATAAAATGGGATCAAGCCTATACTGTGAAATCAAATTTTTCTAGAAAAGTGATAAAAGACAATTTGCTTTAAACTTTACTGATCGAATCTGCACTTCAATAAAAATGGGGGAAGAACACAAAAACATTAAGACTTTTGTATATAATTAAAATATTTTCACCTTCAGTCACTTCCATTTTTCCAAACTGATGCTATTAAAAACATTAAAAGGAATATCTGTATATATGTAATTTGGCCATTATCTTCCTCACAGTCATTCACTGGGGAAAAAAAGTGATTTGACAACTGTGCAACCAGACTGCTGAACAGGTTTGTGGAATTCTATGTTGTGGCTTCAGAAACGGCAGGTGCCCTGGTGAAGTTCCTCCTGAACACACTCCTGTTCTTTGGAGCCAGTACTACAGGCACAGGCGAGTTCACACTCACTTTCACTGCGGCTTGTTCTTTTGGGCTCTCGGAATCTAAATTGCTTAATATCATATAGGCAATGATGAATTGCAATTTGATTCATTAGGTCTGGGAATGCTATTTTATTTTAGAGACTGAAAAGATAAACTTCCGTGTTGTTCTAAATGTTGATAGCTCCTGGGGGAAGGCAGCAGAGGAGAAGGCCATCTTCCCTACAATGCCTTCTATCTGGATTCCGTGATGATTTAGAAAAACAGAACTTTAGAGATTATTTTACTTTTAGTGCCCCTAAATGCCTTAATTTGGGTATTTGGGTGCATTAGTTTTTATTTTCTTTTTCTTAATCCTTCCCGACTTTTCTTCTTCTTCGTTTTTTTTTTTTATTGAAAGAGAGTCTCACTTTGTCATCCTTGGTAGAGTGCTGTGGTGTCATAGCTCACAGCAACCTCAAATTCTTGGACTTAGGCAATTCTGTTGCCTCAGCCTCCCCGGCAGCTGGGACTACAGGCTCCTGCCACAATGCCTGGTTATTTTGTTATTTTTTTTTTTTGTTGTTGTTGTTGTTTAGCAGGCCTGGGCCACTTTAGAACCCACCACCCCAGAGCATGTGGCCAGTGTCCTAACTGCTGAGCTGTGGGTGCCCCTGTCCAGACTTTTCATAACCTCTATTAGGCAGATGTCAACAAAGTAATGTGTATTAATTTGAGTTTACATCAAGAGAAAAGTTATTAGAAATAAATATACAGTTCATTACAAAAGTTGTGAGGTATACAAAGACCAAGAAACATTAAAATCTGTGGATGGGAACAAATGAAGTCCTCTCAGCAAGATGGATAAGTTGAACAAATTGAAACTTACACAGGTGAATCAGAAAGATCCCCGTCAACTATGTGTCTTGGAAGTGAAATAATGGACCATAACACAGTCTGTCTCAAAACTTTCATAGAGACCTAAGTACCAGCAGTTTTTCACAAACTGGCTTAGAGACCAATAGTTCTGAAAGTAGGGTCCCTGGACCAGCTAGAGCAGCATCTCTAACCTGCAACTTGTTAGAAATGCACATCCTTGGGTTCTGTGGAATCAGGAACTCTGGACTTAGGCTCAGCAGTTGGTGTTTTAACAAGTCCTCTGGGTTTGTGCATGAAGGTTTGAGGAAGGATGTCTAGAGCCCAGGTTCTTATCTTCATCCTGCCACTTCCCACCTATTAGATCTCAGAGAATCTGCTGAATTTTTCTGAGATTCTGGTTATTGCATCTATAGAATGAGAGATGATGAACAGTGGCCCTTCCTGTTCTAACACTTTATGAATCTCGGATCCTAATTACTTGATGAAAGAAAATTCATTAGGGAAAAACAGTGCCTAGACATCTGGCTACAGTGATAAATTTGATATTGCTCAGTTACATGCTACTTGCACGTGTTTAATGCACAGTGATCCTTCTCAGTCCTCATTAGCTCTGTGTCTTTCTTGTAGCAGTCACTGTAAGATAAAATGAGCGTGCTAAATAACTCAAGACTGATTCAATTGCGAGTAAGTAGGACAGATTACAATAAGCTTACTTTTAATGGTGGACAATGACACAAAGCAGCCACGAGATCACAAAATGTGTTGTAAAAGTACACACTTTTCACTGGAAGGCCTTCCTCCCAAATTCAACCTAAGCTGAATGCTCAAAAAGTAAATAATTAAGCGTATAAGAAACAATAGAGAGATGTAACTCCCCATTTTAACATTGTAAAATTTATTTGAAGTTAAAAAGTGATCAAGATAATTTTTCACAAAGATCTATTGAAGATTGGCTAGCTGAAATGGCCAAAGAACTAATTTCTTACTTTTGGATTTTCTGTTCTTCTAAAAGCTTCCAAAAGGAAACATACTTTTCAATCTATTCAGAGGTATGCTACGTGGTTTGGCAAGCTATGGCTTCCACTGAAAAATCCTCCATGTATGTTTTCTGAGCCTTAGATGTGAATACAAGTATTTAGATCATATAAACTGATCTACTTGTCTGCTGTAAGAGGCGAAGGGTCTTGGGTACTGAGAAGAGCAGGTCTTCACATTGTGTATATTTTGATAATGTTAATCTTACAAATTAACCTTTTTCATCCCACTATTGTACTAATCTGAGTCATTATTTATATGTATAAGGCATGCCAATTTTTAAAAGGCACACCAGTGAGTGATAAATAAGCTTTAACTAACTTGAAATAATTAGACAGAAGATTCCTTATGTTAAAGAGAAAAATAGCCCTCCATACACATGTCAAACGAGTATGATCCGACTTTCTTCGTCTGGGTCTGTTCATGATCTCATTCAACCGAACTGAATACAATGTGCAGTTGGTTGCTTTGTTTAAAGGGCTCTGTATATGTAGACGTTTGTTTTTTTTTCTTTATACAATAGGATGCTAGTAATTGTAAGCTTGTTTATGCTATTGCAAATGCCATAGGAATATAACTTTTTTCTTTTTTACTATTTTGTTGCCTATATTCTTGGGATATATAAATCAGGCAATTTTTTAAAAAAACATGCTTGCAAATGAAGTCTAGGAGAAGCTTCATGCAAAATTACATAAGGCCAATTTCAGTCGAGGGCGACTCTTCTGCGTGGTGTGGAAAAGTTATCACGCGCTCTCACTTACAATCGATGATTCTAAATTATTTTCATTTGTCTTTAGGTGGACATGGGAATCGTTTGCGTCCAAGGCTGTTAAAAATATAAAAAGAAGACAATACATGGCCAGATTTTCTTTTAGAGTGGCAATGCCATTTCTCCAGAAGGGGGAGCTCTCAGTCCGCGCGCCGCGGAGCCACGCAGCCAGTCTGGTATCTTATCTGCAGCTTGGAAATTGTCTGACAGGAAAATATCAACACAAACCATGCGATTTGCCGCTGGAGCACGCTGGACCTCATCTGCTTAAAAAGATGCACGGATATAGTCATCACAGTTCATAATTTAATAAACTGCTAAAAAACCCCACACATTTTCATTTTAGCGACTTTGGTCTCACAACTAAATTCACATTGCTACAAAGACATTTGAATTTTGCACTAATATGTCATGAGCACTGCACCCATTGCAAATTAATGAGTCTCTGAATAGCACTGTGCATTTGTCATTTGAATTTATGCTAATGCAATGAGGTCTCCTGGTGATGCTGATAGTCTACAGCAGCTGCTCCAGCCACAGAAAGTACCAGCACTTCCCTTCCACTTCATGTTGCTACCTCCTTTTTTTGGCTGTTCTGGCCTGTCACTTAGGCAGCGATCCTGTAGCTGGTTATTGATAGGGCTGCTAATTATCTTTGACTTTACACTATTGGCCTGACCCCTAACACCGAGCAGAAGTAACGGATCAGTGTTGAGAGAATTATGTACATCGCACGGTGACAGCCTCGGACCAGGAGATCACAAGGAGTTCATTCAGAACCAGCGGTATTTACGAAGGATGTTGGTGTGGAAATGGGCAACATTTTTCAGTGCTATTGTGTAATTTATATCAACGGTCAATCCAAGAAAGTGACCGTAATTCTTGCAGCTCTTAATGAAGAGCACTTACATGTGTGTGCAAAAATAGAAGACGGTCTTTTCAGTTTTGTCCTTTTGCGCTCACACTGCAGTCTAGGAGAATGATCCTGGCAGTGCGTCTGGGTCATCAGGGCATTTGAGTCTACATTATGGTTGTACGATTGTCTGCTGGCCAGAGATACAGTGACAATTGAATCCAGTGGTGGGATTATTGGCATGGGGGAGGGGGCTATGTGTGAGGGAGATGAGCAAATAACTATTTTTATGGCATAGAAATCAGTGATAAAAGGGTCTCAGGGTCTGTTGTTTTCTTCTCCCAAGTCTTAATTCTGAAATGAACATTGTTTCTTACGCTATTGCTTTCCTGCCTTTTGACCTGCTTCTGGAACTTACAGTGAAGGTGTGGAGTTTATTCTAAGGGATTCAGGAAATCAGATTTGATATTTAGAAATGACATGGAAAAATTAAGCAAAAAATTAAAAGCTAAAAACAAAAGTATACGTCTAGATTATACCTCTTTTCAAAATTGTTACTGATTTTAAGAAATTCTTTTTCCCGGAGGGCCCTCCTCCACCCCCAAAATACAAAAAGTTCTTTCTTTCAAATAAAGGAAATATTTTTTAAAAGGGATAAATAAACAAATATACACTCTGGTTAAAGTGTAGCATTGTCAAGCATTCATTTCCTAGGCTGTAAATGAAGCTGAGACAAGAGTCAATTCCTGAATTATCTCCGGGAGAAAAACTTTCTCAGGCTGCTCTGTAGAACTGTTAGTTAAGTGATGTCAGGAAGTACAGAGGGTTGAAGTCAAAGTGACCTGTTTATCTTTAGTCCTGCCCAAGAGCAAAAGGGCTCCTTTCTGAACAATGAAACTCATCCAAAGAAGAGGACTTTTATCCTGACTCTACAGCCTAGAAAGCTGCTCAGAGCCCCAGCCCGAGGACAAGCAGACATTTCTGTCCATCTCTACCTGTAGGCACAGCCGAGGTGAAAAAGGGCCACTCCAGAGAAAGGAACTCGCCTGAGAAGGCAGCAAATAGATTCTTTCCTACAGCTCCTCCGTTTCCCATTAAGGAGAGGAGACGTTTTCACTCTTCCTGGAAAACTTTAAAATGTAAACTGTTTCGATTGATGGCTCCTTCTGGCCCTGGCAACTCTTTTTGGTAGCTGGTGCTCTTTCTGTAATACTTGTTAAAAACGACTCCGTAGCAAAGATGTTGTTTTTTATGTGATTTTTTTTTTAAGTCGGCGCATGTGTGAGTACAGACAGCCTCTCATCTTGCACGGCGGAGACTGGCAGGTGAACACCTACTCCTGTTGGCCTTATTCATTTGCAATACTTTATAAGATTAGTCTCTTTGAAAGCTGTTTTCAGTCTAAACTGTCAATCCTCTTCGAATGTGGTCCCTCTCCCTGGGAATGACTTCTTAGAACTGGTGAGAATACTGTGGCCTGAAAATCTCTTTTCCCAGCCCAGAGATCCTTCCTTGTGTCACTGATAACCTGTCCCTCAGCCTGCAGCAGTAAGGCTGCTGGGGACAGCTTTGCAGACCCAGATACGTAATTAAGCTATTATATGTGTAGAGAGTATTTAAACTACTTCTACAGCTTCTACCCACAGCTTCTACCCACACCCACGTCATTTTAATCATTTTATCTCATGATAGAAATCTCATTGTTAATCAGTCATCTATAAAATGACTGTGTGTGTGTGATTTTTAACATTCTTGAAATGTTCTTAAACTGTCTCCATATGGAAAGGATCTAGGTGATGAAATTGATCAATCTGCTTAAATCAATTGATTTTGATGGTGAAATCGGTAACATTGTGAGAGCTAGTGTGAAAAACGCCCATTTTAGTTCAATGTTGATTGCATATATTGGTCTGAGGACTTACAAAGATTATTTCTTTCCCCTTTTTCCTGTGCTACACAGACTCAGCTTTGTGAATTATATATTATTTGTAGGGGACTTATTTTTATTTGTCCGATTCCCCCGGATGCATTTTGCTACTCGTCTCTGTTTTGAGGCTGTTGCTTTTCCCAGTCTTGTCCTTACTTGTATGCACCGTACAGAGAGCCCTGCAGTAACCTGTTTCCATGTGGAGCCACCTTCTGCACTGAGTCCTCCCACTTGTCAGCCACTATCCACTAATAGCATGTTCTGAGGTGGGAAGTGCTGTAGACCAGTACAAAGTTGACTTATCAAGTATCAGGTCGAGCACCCATTAAGTACATGGTCTTAGACAACAATCGACACTAGCTCATTAACTAAATGGCTGCTCAGGCTCTTAGAGGTGCTGCTTCCCCCCACCCCTGTTCCTGTGTATGTGTGCACGTACACATTCCCTCCTATATCTTTCTGTGTGTGTGTATACAAAGGTAGACTGGAATTATCATTAAAATAACAGGTAACCAGGAAACACTTGTATAAAGTTATCAAAGAACATACTCAATACATTTTCTTTTCTTTTCTTTTTTTTTTATTATTTTTGAGACAGAGCCTCAAGCTGTCACCCTGGATAGAGTGCCGTGGCATCACAGCTCACAGCAACCTCCAATTCCCGAGCTCAAGCGAGTCTCCTGCCTCTGCCTCCCAAGTAGCTGGAACCACAGGTGACCGCCACAATGCCCTGCCATTTTTTGGTTGCAGGGCGGGCCCAGGCTGGATTCGAACCCGCCAGCTCAGGTGTACATGGCTGGTGCCTTAGCCCACTGAGCCACAGGCACCAAGCCCTGGCTATTTTTGTTTTGGGTTGGAGCCATCATTGTTGGTTGGCGGGCCCAGGCTGGATTCGAACCCGCCAGCTCAGGTTTACATGGCTGGTGCCTTAGCCCACTGAGCCACAGACGCCAAGCCTACAGTGAGGGGTTTAAACTACAGGATCTCTTAAGGACTCATTTAG
>CAUYON010012126.1:0-12027 GCA_963573935.1 Arctocebus calabarensis | reverse complement strand
TCTACTAAAAATAGAAAAAAAAAATTAACTGGGCATTGTAGTAGGAACCTATAGTCCCTGTCCCAGTTACTCAAGAGGCTAAGACAGGAGGATTGACTGGGCCTAGGAGTTTGAGATTGCTCTGAGCTCCGATGATGCCATGGCACTCTACCCAGGGCAACAAAGTAAGACTAGGTCTCAAAAAAAAAAAAAAAAAAAAAAAAAAAAAGAGAGAAAGAGAAAGACTGACCATACCAAGTATTGATGAGCATGGAAAGCAACTGCACACCATTTTGGAAAACAGTTTGATAATTATTAAAAAATTAAACATTGTACTTACCATATGACCCAGCCATTTTACTAAGTATTTACCAAAAGAAATGAAGGCTTATGTCTGTACAATGACTTACACATGAATGTTCACAAGCAACTTTATTTGTAATAGCCCCAAATAGAAACAACTCAAATGTTTATCAACAGGTGCGTGGATAATCAAATTGTATATATCAGTACTATGTATAATGGGATACTATGAACAAATAAAAAGGAATGAACTATTGATACATGTTACAACATGGATGAATGTCAAAATAATTAAGTTAAATGAAAAAAGGCCTGGCAAAAATGGATATAATTTAATTTACATGAACTCCTAAATTAATTTATAGCGACAGAAAGTAGATTTGTTGTTGACTGTTTACTAGGAATAGGGGGTTGGATGGGGTACGATGCCCAGAGCTGCAAGAGTGAGCAAATACAAAGGAGCATGAGAAAATTTATGGAGATGATAGATAAGTGCATCAAATAGATGCTGAGATTTCATTGTGCACACATACATCAAAATTTACCAAATTGTGTATCTTAAATACATGTATTTTATTGAATGTTAATTATGTTGTTCTTCAATTAAAATGCTAGACGAGAAAGAAGATAGTGTTCTTATTGTGCTAATTTGTTCAATTTGTTTTAATGTGTTGTTTTGGTTAGGGCACATGAATACAACTCAGCTTCACACAAATATATTGGTGGAAAAAAGAAATATTTTATTATTCTTCTGTGATAATTGTGGACATTCTTCAATGATACTACACCAAAACTTCACACGTCATAGCTTCTTAAAGGTTAAGTCATGGGGTGGAATCTGAAACTATACACTATGTACAGTAGAACCTCTCTAAGTTGACCACCCAAGGGACTGTAAACAACTGGTCAATATACAGTGGTGGTCAACATAGGGAACTAGGCCCACTGTTATGTACTTACTCGTACATGTGGTGCATGTCCAGTCTATAAAAATTAGGTCAACTTTAGGAGGTGGTCAATGCAGGGAGGTGGTCAACTATAGAGGGTCTACTGTACTTTTTAATTCTGTCACATTAAAATCCATTGATTTTTGTAGTTTTTTTTTTGAGACAGAATTTCACTTTTTCAAACGGGGTAGAGTGCCATGATGTGGTGTCATGCAACCTCAAACTCCTGGGCTCAAGCAATTCACTTGCTTCAGTCTCCTTAGTAGTTGGGACTACAGGTGTCTGCGACAACGTGCCGCTATTTTTACAAGTGGGGTCTCACTCTTGCCCAGGCTGGTCTCAAATTCTCTCAGGTAATCCACCTGCCTCGGCCTCCCAGAGTGCTGGGATTACAGGTGTGAGCCACCATGTCCAGCCCTTAAAATCCATTGTTTCAAATTACACTTTTACCTTGAACCACCCTTTGACAGTCACTGATTTAGATTATTCATTTTTTAAAAAGTTTTCCCTTTTTAGGATTAAATTACCAACTGAGCACTTATGGCTGAGCTGAGACCTAAAGAATCTGACAAATGAAGCAGGAAGGCAGGCTTTGTGCTACTATTTCCTCCTTACCCTCTTAAAACAAAGTTCTTTAGAGACTTGCCACAACTGTGAGCCACAGAGGACCCCTGGGGGAAGACAGAGGGGTTAAATGTCACTGACACCGCTCAGCCTACTGAGCTGACCATATCATCTTTAAGTCCCAGCGGCAAGAACATATCTGAACATAACATCTTTAAATCCCACAGACAGGAACATTATTATATCCATGTACTGTAAGTATGTAACAAGGATCTCCAGGGTCTCTGGGTCTAAGAACTGTCAAGATAAAATAAATAGAAAATACTGCTACATTATTTAGGGCACAAAACTTTAAGTTGTCAGTATAGCAGATACATTTGTCCTAGCCTCCTCAATCACCCTCTGACAATGTCTGCATCACTTGACTAAAAGATGTTCTTGCTAATGTAGACCAGTGTTTTAATAATGACAATTCTGGCTCACCAAGAATAACTTTGGGTATTTAAAAAATCGTATTCTCTAATACACATCCATGTAAGAGAAAAACTCAAATCAATTCAAGATGGGGAGTGTGGGAATGAGGGAGTGGGGAGAGGGGAGAAGGGAAGGGGATGGGCGTGCTCCTACTTAATGGGCTCGACTTTAGGGTGTATGGTACACCTCCTGGGGGCAGGACACAATTACCAGAGGGAATTTACCTGACAAATGTAAATTCTTTGTAACGTAATTATTTGGACCCACAATTAACCAGAAAAAAACAAAAAAATTTCTCTTCTCAAACTGATTCAGAATCTCTGAGGGTGGGGCAAAGGTGTCAATATGCTTTTTAAAAGTAGGGCAGCAGGTGTTAAGCCAATCATGAAGACAGTGTAAGACAGTAACCTTTTGATTACTCTCTGTTGCTCTTCCTTTATCTAGCCTCAGTGTGCACCTGTGTTCAGAGACCTACACAGCATGCTTTGGAACATGTGAAAATGGCAAGACGCAGACTTTGTTTTGAAGAGCATCCTACAACCTCGCTACATAGGTGTTAAGTACCATGGGAAAGACAAGAGTTAGGCTGGCTCAAATTTCATGCCTACTGAGAAATTTCATAAGATGTTTAAAGAGGATAGGAAACATAAGTTGGAGCTAAACAATACACCAAGATCCAAGTGTAGCAGTTTTGTTACCATCTAGCAGGGTGGCAATGAGAGTTTAGTCCCTGGGTGGCGCCTGTGGCTCAGTCAGTAGGGTGCTGGCCCCATATACTGAGGGTGGCGGGTTCAAAGCCAGCCCCAGCTGAACTGCAACAAAACAATAGCGAGGCGTTGTGGCGGGCACCTGTAGTTCCAGCTACTCGGGAGTCTGAGGCAAGAGAATCGCCTAAGCCCAGGAGTTGGAGGTTGCTGTGAGCTGTGTGACGCCACAGCACTCTACCAAGGGCGATAAAGTGAAACTCTGTCGCTACCAAAAAAAAAAAAAAAAAAAGGGTCTAGTCCCTTACTGGGACTGGAGCACAGAGGGAAAATGAAATGGACATCAGTTAAGGTCCCAACCCTGGGATTCCCTATTTAAAATGAGACAAGCCTGCAGAGCTTAAGAATTGCCACCAAGAGCTACATTTTAGATATGAGTGGAAGATCAAAGGGGAGAAGAAACTTCTGTTTCCAGAGTTTCAAAACAACCTACTAAGGCGAGGCAGTCTGATTAACTCCAAGGTCAGATGCTAAAATGGCTGAATTAAGACAGACTGATTTCAAGGAATTAGGAAAACCTGAAGCTGAAGAGAGTGGTGTCTGAACATCAAGGCTCTGTTTAAAAGTGTGATTCCTTAATCCCACCAAACCCAAACAAATGAAATTTCATTTAGGAATGGTGAAAAAAATCTATTTTGCTGAAGTGATGGGATATGGTAAGAAACAAAGCATCTGTTTTAAATTACTTGTCCCACACACACAAAAATAAGTTCCTCAAATTAGGACAACTGAGTAAAATAGACTTCCACTGTAATAACGGGGTGGTTAAATTCCTCCACAAGAAAACTGTTCTTGTTTTTTAAATTTTTATAAGGTAAGTTCTCCTACTGCCCAGGCTAGTGTGTGGTGGCATTATCATAGCTCATAGTAACCTCAAACTCCTGGGCTTAAGTGATCCTCCTGCCTCTTCTTCCTGAGTGGTTGAGACTACAGGCACGTGCCACCATGTCAGTTAAGTTTTTTTGTAGAAACAGGAGTCTCTCTATGTTGCTGAGGCTGGTCTAGAACTCCTGGCTTCAAGCAATCCCCCCACCTCAGGCTCCCAAAGTGCTGGGATACACGCTTTATTACATGCCCAGACCCTCCACAAGAAAACCTTTTAATTTCTCTTTAGAAACTGGATTTTTTTTTTCTTTTTTGCAATTTTGGCCGGGTCCGGTTTGAACCCACCACCTCCAGTATATGGGGCCGGCACCCTGCTCCTTGAGCCACAGGCACCACCCTAGATGCTGGATTTAAATTAAGTATTTACATTAGGAAATTATAACCAGTCTACTTTCTGAGAATCTAAGAGTGCTTAATTCTACTGCTTAGTAGCAATAGAAAATGAAAATTTGATGGAAAAAAGTCTGAGTATTAAATTTGAATGACACTGGATCAAGTCGTTCTAATTCTATCCCATCTTTATTCAGATATAGGTTAATATGGCTACTCTAGGTCACCCAGGAAATCTATCTGAATGCAAAGGTACAAGCCAAGGTACCTGACATTTTAGAGGAGGACATTCCTTCTAGGTACATTCAGTTAAGATGGAAAATACACCATTGTAGAAAATACGATTTTCAGGATCACCCACTAAGTGGCAAAAGCATATGTGGAATCACAACAGTGAGTACCACTATTATCCACCAGCTAAACCTAATCCTTCTTTGCAAGCAGGGGTGCTCTGAAACTGCCTAAAAGGCATCTTTAGGGTTGGAGAATCCACAGCTCCTTTTAACACTTCATGTCCAGGGAGTGTTGACACTTTTTTGGTAAAAGGCTAGCTAAACTCTCACAATACAGGCCAAATTATTATGTTTCCTTATATCCTAGAGATGAGAAACAGCTGATCAAGATCTTTGCTGTAAACTGTCACATGCTTAAAGACAACTGTAGGCTTGCCACTTTCAGACATTTCTGTATTTCTGTATCCAAGTGCTTTCTCCCAAAGCCTTGTTTTTCATTTAACAATTTTGATTTTTTTTTCTTTAGATAACTTTAGTTTATCCAGATTCATTTTCTAGTTGGATTTCTTTAATTTACTAAGATCAATTTGAATTCTTGACTATTGTCCAAAAAGGATGCTAATAAACATAATACTAATTAATAGTTAACAGTTATTGTGTGAATTTTATATGGCAGACACTAAACTAAGCACTTTCTGTAAGTGATGAGATAATTTGGATTACTTACTAATGGAAGAGACTCAAAATAATGAACAATCTTTTTCTTCCCTCTATTCTAAGAAGAGAGTCGCACAGTCCTATTTTGATATGGATTCCCTCACATCCAGGGATATTACTGTTCAGAGAACTCTTTGGTGTTTAGGCTGAAAACAGAATTTGTCAAGTCCCATAAGACAACTTCTCAAAGTCTGATGAATTGAGAACAGGAGGGAGTGGGAGTTGCTAATAGAGGGGCTTGTTCCCAAGATAGGGTGCAGGTGTGTCCAATGGAGGACAGCTGTGCAGTCTGTGTGGCAAGATTCCAGCACTGACGTCTGAGGCCTTGCAGAAGAGGGGAGGAATTGAGGCTGAACCTGGGGTTGGCAGGGAGGACTGCTGTGGGGAGCATTGCTGAGCTGGCTGGAGCATCAGCACCCAACAGGTACAGGGGAGTTGGCTGGAAGCAGAAAGCCCCAGGATGGAGGTACAGGTGCTACAAAAAAAAAGACCAGGACACTTCCATATTTCCCAGGCACTAAGCTGAATCCCCTGGGTTTTTGTATCACACTAGGAAAGAAGGGCTTCTGCAAATATTAACAGATTTAATTCTTGGTGGCTCCTTAGAGTAGGCACTCAAAACCAGATTTAGTTTGATTTAGGACAAATAAATTGAAGTTTTGTTGGCTCATGGGAGATCCCTCACGAATGGCTTGGTAATGAGCGAGTTCTCACTGTATCAATGCCAATGAGAGCTGACAGCTAAGGACAGTGGCACTGTGCCCCTCACTGGCTCTCCGTGTGAACTCTGCACACACTGGCTCCCCTTCCCTTCTGCTATGAGTGGGAGCTTCCTAAGGCCCCCATCAGATGCAGACACTGCTGACAAGCTTCTTGTACAACCTAAAGAATTTTTCTTTATAAATTATCCAGTCTTGGGTATTCCTTTATAGCAACATGAAATGGACTAAGACACCTGTGGATACAAATTTGTATCCTGTAAGGTTTTTAAAAATTACATAAAAATTCTAGCATAGTGAATAGAATCTTTACATTAAAGTTTAAAAAATTCTCAGTGTGAGTACTTACTAAGTATCTCAGGGAAAAATGTGACACCTCAGTGTTGTACTCACCAAGCATCTAGGAAATCAGAAGCACTGTGCTAGGTGGTCCTCACATTTGAAGATAATATTCAAAATTCCTTGGCTCCCACAAAGTCACCTCCCATCAATATTGACTATACACATCATTTTTTCTCCAATGATGCTAAACTGTGTGCATGTGATACTCATGCTGGCCACTCCATTATAGCATTTGTTTGCAAAACTGTATAACCCTAGCCTCCAACTTAAATGAAAGAAGGAACTACATTTTAATTTAACTTCTATATCCCTAGCACCTAGCTCAGTGCCTAACACATAATATTCAAAAACTATTTATAGAATGGACGAAAAAAGTAAAATTGGATTTCTTTTTTAAGTACTTGGTCTACTACTTGTATTTCTTAAGCTGACCTCTTTATTTTTTTTTAAATTAAATCATAGCTGTGTACATTAATGCAATCATGGGGTACAATGTGCTGGTTTTATATACCATTTGAAATATTTTCATCAAACAGGTTAACATAGCCTTTACCGCATTTTCTTATTGTGTTAAGACATTTATACTCTACACTTATTAAATGTAACATGTACCCTTGTAAAAAGCACCATAGGTGTGGTCTCACAAATTACCCTCCCTCCACCCAGCCTCCCCCCTTCCATCTCCTGCCTCTCCTCCCTCCCCCTCTTCTTGGGCTATAGTTGGGTTATAGCTTTCATATGAAAGCTATAAATTGGTTTCATAGTAGGGCTGAGTACATTGGATACTTTTCTTCCATTCTTGAGATATTTTGCTAAGAAGAATATGTTCCAGCTCCATCCATGTAAACGTGAAAGAGGTAAAGTCTCCATCTTTCTTTAAGGCTGCATAATATTCCATGGTGTATATATACCACAATTTATCAATACATTCGTGTGTCGATGGGCACTTGCACTTCTTCCATGACTTAGCAATTATGAATTGCGCTGCAATGAGCATTCTGTTTAAGCTGACCTCTTACCCTAACATCTTTCCCAAAACAGCAGGATTCATGTTATGAAAATCTTTCAGTACCACTAACATGACCCAGCAATTCTGGCTGATAGCCAGAGGAAGGGTATAAATAGAAGGCAGAATAGCTGCTAACCCAAAGTCTAAATTTCTAAGCAAAAACAAGTAAACACATTTACAAACACTGGGTATATATCTCAAGGGATGTAAGTTGGTCATAGTTTTAAGCACTAAGTCTGTTTTGCCTTAGAGCACAACTCTTAGTACCAAGGCTGGGAGAACAGGAAATTCCCATAAGTAAATAAATTGATCAAAACTTGTAAGCGAATTTGACTAAGATTAAAATACAACCCCCAAACTCCTGAAAACCTGTCAAGAAAATTAATAAATAACTACAGAAAGTCAATTATTAAATTCAGCAGTAAGAGGTGAATTTAGCTTTAAAGACAACAAAGATTCAGAGTGTTCATTAAATACACAGGATTGAATAACTTCATAAAAAGAAAGAATAAGCACAAGACTATGTTTGTTAATGTTAGGCAGTTAGCTAGGTACTAGGGTGGTTAATGAATATGGTTAGGGTATTTTGGACTGTCTGGATCAGGCTGACCTAGGCTATTATGGGAATGAGGTTGATTAAGACCCTACTGGTGGGTTGTTTTCTAGGCCCTGCAGGTAGTCTGTTTTGAGAACAGAGTTAATTAAGACCAGGAGAGACTTCCAAGAAACAGCTGATATTTCTCAAAGTTGTGCATAAAACCCAGAGGCTGCACTTTCCACTGTGCCTGTAGTCACTAGAAAAGGGCCTGGTTTGCTGAGGCAGGTCATTCTTTCTTTCTTTTTCTTACTAAATATTAGTTGTTTTCTTCAATTATTTCAGTGACTACTTCAAGCCACCCTACTGCTCTAACAGTAACTACTGTATTTTGTATACATAGGAGACCTAAATATGTTCAAAGTGTAGATAGTGAAGACAGCTAAGCACTGCACTTAAGTATGTATGAGTAAAAAGATAATGAGCAAGAGCCAGAGAGGAAAAAATGGCTTCACATTGAACAGCCATTTTGTGTAAGTCTTTTTCAGGTCGAGAGTCTTCATTTGGTTACTCTGGTTGATAAGGATTTATGGTAAGGATGGTGGAAATATCTGACATCACAACTCAGCCCACAAGATAAGGATAGCCCAGTGCAAGTCCAGTTCTGATGATCATCTGAACAGCATGCTAAGCTATCAGTTTCTCAGCCTCTAAAGTTTCTTCTCTCTTCTCCACTATCACTAGCTCCTCCTTCTCCACTATGCTTTGCTTAATTTATAGCTTCTGGGTCTCTTACTTTTCTAGCAATGCTGCCTGTGGACATTGTGTCCTTCACTCAAATTTGCAGTAAGAGACTCGGAGTCAGCAAGTTACCATCAGGGATAGAGTGCCTCTCTTGGGCAAAGCTCCCGGGCCAGCCACTTAAGTGTCCAAAAGGCTGCCTGCAGGCCCATACAATGACTGGCTGCTTTAGGGCAGGACATGAGGCGCCCACCTACTTGGCTACAAGCCAAAAAGAAATGTGATACAGTCCAACAAAGCTTATGATCATGCAGAAACAACTTCCCACTGTGATGACAGCTAAGGGCATGGCAAACCCTGACAGGGCCATCTATTAGCATATAATGGCTCCATCCAATTCATGAACCTTGAATAGTTCCCTCATCCTCTAGGTTCTAGTACCTCTTTTAAAATCTAAATGATTTATAACATAAAATCTGGAAAGAAAAAGATTTAAAGATAATGGTAAAAACTGAGGCATCACCTGGGTGAGCAGGGCAGAACCTGTGCGCTGAGGATAGCTGGCCTCAAAGAGCATCTCCTTAGCAGAGCTGCAGAAGGGGGAGGTGGCGTGACTCATGCTTGATGATTTCCATCTTCTCAGCAGAGTTAGAGGGAAAAAATATGGATAGTTACAAGACAGATAAGGAGTCTGAGAATGGTAAACGAGATTTAGAAGTGCCACTATAGGAAACGTATAAATGGAGGTGAAATAGATTAAAAAAAAAAAAAAAGCCAAATAGAGAACTCTGAGTTTCCAGTAATATCTTGATAACTTTGATTTATAGAAAATCAAGTCAAATGCTCTCTTACAACTCAGAGTATGAACAGTGAGCAGAAAACTTTAAGTTGAGGACTGAGGGTAGGTAGAAGATGCCTCTAGAATGTTAGAGTATCCATATCTAAAAATTAAGAGACATGAATAAAACATGCACCTAAGAATTTAGCAAAATTGTTCATAATTGGACATACAGTTAATATGTAGGCTGTCTTACCAAAGTGAGAAAAGTTTCCTACATTTTACTATGCTTCCTTAGGAAGAAAGGGAATTAAATGTTGATTTCTTGTAAAAGAATTCTTCATGAATAATTTATAAGTATGATTCTTTATTAGCTCTCATATTTGGTGGGAATGTATGTGATATGAATGGTTTAAATTGTAAATGTTGGTTCACTGCCCTAGGCCATCCCTTATTTTTCTTAGTAGGAAAGGTGAAGAGAACCAATTTCTATGCAGAACGAGTCAGTTGTGTTAGGTACTTTACAGATGTTATCTCATTAATCCTCCTAATAACCCTGTTAAGATAGGTATTATTATCAGTAATTTACAGCCTAGAAAACCAAAGTTCACAAAGGTTAAGTAATTTGTTTAAGATTGTAAAATAAGTTTGATGCCAAAGCATATGTTCTTTCCAATAGGGGATACCACAGAGAACTGAATAAGATGTCAAGATGAATTCCAACTTTTTCCTACTGCCAAAGTTTATTAGTTTGTATATGACCTTGCTACAAATATGGACAGATAATACCTTTATTCTCCCCAGAATATTTTCCCCATGATTAAAAATTTTGGTAAGTCATGAGGTACCAAACTAAAAAAGATACTATTATAGAATATAAACGTGCAAAAGGATAAGGAGAGTTTGGGTTTCATCATTAACTAATTGTTTAATCTCTTTTGTAGTCTGTTTTTACACATGCTAAATGAGGACTTTGGACTGGTGGTGTTTAAGGTCCTATTCAACTCAAGTCATTCCTTCATTCAGAAAATATGCTGAGATTCTTCTATGTATTAGGCACTGTTTTGGTTGCTGGGAATACTGTGGTAAACACAGTTAAGATCTCATGGAATTTATATTCTATAAAATTCTTGCTCTTAAGACAATAATTCTCAAGGTGGAGAGAAGTGGCAAGGTGGACAAATTTTCCAAATCACTGGGGAATACTTTTTTGAAAGTATATATGTATCAACCTAAGAAATAACATGGGAGTATATACACATATCAGTCTTTGCCTCAGTCCCTAGCATAGAGCCCCTAAATAAAACCCTTATAATTTTCTCAGTGCTAAGGATGCTACAAGAATCTTTTATTCTAATATTTGGTCTTTGAGTCTAGTTCCTGATAGAGTTCCTATATCCCTTGGAACTTCTTGGGTAATAGGAGCACCTATTATTCTAATGAGGTGGCTCTTGGTGGGTTCTAGAAGGACCAAGCCATGATTAAAAGTCTGGAACTTTCTTACAGACTTGTAATCATGGCTCTCCAGAGAGGGGTAAGGGGCTAGAAAAGGAGTTACTAATCAATCATACTTACGTGATGAAGCACCAATAAAAATCCTTGAACCATGCAGAGTCTGGAGAATTTCTGAGTTCTCAAACACATGGAGGTTCCTGCCAGGTGGCACACCTGGAGAGGGCAAGGAAGCTCTGTGCCCCTCCTCCCACACACTGTATTATGCGTCTCTTCCATCATCTATATCCAGTGAAGGTGTTTCTCCGAGTTCTGTGACCAGCTCTAGCAAAGCAACTGAACTCCAGGAGAGGGTTGTGGAAACCCCACTTTATAGCCGTGGGTCAGAAGCACAGATTACAACCGGGGGCATGTGACTAGCCTCTGAAGTAGGAGCAGCCTTGCAGGACTGAGCTCTCAACCTGTAAGATCTGACACTGTCCCAGTTGGTGTCCACTGGAGGGTCTTCTGTCAGAAGTGTTACGTTGAAGGGTGTTGAAGAGTATGAAAAACACTCTTGTTTTTTTCCTATCCCTAATAGCCTCTTAGACTCCCCAGGAAGTAAGCACTTTGGGGAGCCAGTGCTACTGTGAAGCACAGTTTGGTATCTTTTGTACAGGTTTGGCAGAAAAAAGGTTGCAAATTAGTGTTCTAAGTGATACATCAAATGAATGAGGTAACACTCATTGCTTTATTTTAAAGTCTGAAGGCAGATTCATTAAAAGAGTCAACTTCAAGCTTAAAGTAAGCTTGAAAGTGCACTTGAATTAATAGTCCCTGATTAATTTAAGCCCTATCAACACCTATACCAATCATACAATAGAAATATTAGAATGCTTAACCATCCTACTGCTGGTCTTTCATGCTGTATTTATGTGGCAAAACTGTTTGTTTAAAAATACCACTATCCTTCTCAGAATGAGTTTTAATATCCACAGGCCATAGCCAGTTTGCTGTATTTAAAAACAAACAAGTAAACAAACATTAGAGGGCAAATAGCATTTTGTTGATGAAAAGCATATGTTTGTATGTATTCTTTTGTGTTCTGAGAATCATAACAGAATCTGACATGTTGGGAAGTTATAAAAAATTTATTTCCCCCCTCCAAACTTAACAGTTATAACTAAAGTTTATGCTGTTGTAAACAAAATTACCATAGAAATGTTTATGACTTGAAAATATTAAAAAACTGTCATAGAACATTTTATTTTAAATT
>CAUYON010012125.1:0-15218 GCA_963573935.1 Arctocebus calabarensis | reverse complement strand
GTTCTTCTAATTTTGTTGAGGTTTGATTTGTGTCCTAGGAAGTGATCTATTTTAAAGAATATTCCATGGGTTGATGAGAAGAACATATATTCCTTAGCTTTGTGATGGTATGTTCTGTATATGTCTATTAAGCACATCAGTTCTAGTATGTCTATTAAAGACATTTGTTCTAATGTTGTGTTTAAGTCCTTTATATCTTTGCTTAGTCTCTGTTTAGAGTATCTGTCCAGCTGTGTAAGAGGGATGTTAAAGTTCCTGCTATTAGAGTGTTATAAGATATCATATTACTCATACCAATTAAGGTCTATTTCATAAGTCTGGGAGCATTTAAGTTGGATGCATAAATATTTAGAATTGAAGTGCCCTCTAGTTGTATTGTTCCCTTGAATCATGTGAAGTGTGTCCATCTTTGTCTTTTTTGACTTCAGTTGTTGTAGATCCACTTGGATCTGGAAATAATATTGCAATCCCTACTTTCTTCTGATTTCCATTTACCTGAAATACTGTTTTCCCCCTTTCACCCTGAGTTTTGTTTTGTCCTTTGTGCTAGGTCTATTTCCTGGATACAGCATATGGATTGCTTATGCTTTTTTATACAATTAGCCAGAATGTGCCTCTTCAGTGGAAAATTCAAAGCATTAACATTTATAGAGAGAATTGATAAGTGTGGAGGGGTTCTAGTCATCTTATTTTGTGAAAGTCCCTTATGTAGTTTTATCCTTTGAGTCATTGTGGAATCTAGGTTTTGTCCTTTAGTTTCTGGGTGTTTACTTTGCTGGTGGTCCATTGTGATGGTCAGTATTGAGAATAGGCCTAAGTATTTCCTGGTCTTACTGTGGAAAATTTCCTCAATCTTTGCATATCAGTAAAAGATTTGATTTCTCCATCAATTTTAAAGTTTAGCTTAGTAGGATATAGAATTCTGGCCTGAAAATTGTTTGCTTAAGAATGTGAAAGGTGGATGACCATTCTTTTCTCATTTGAAAAGTTTCAGTTGAGAAGTCTCCTATCACCCTGATGGATCTGCCCCTGTAGGTCAACTGGTACCTACTCCTGGATTCGTGCACAGTTTTCTTTTATATTGACTTTGGACAGGTTTATGATAAAGTGTCTTGGAAAAGGTCTGTTTGAGTTGAGATGACTTGGGGTTCATTATCCTCTGAATGGAGTGTGCCAGAATCTTTGCTGATACTTGGGGAATTTTCATTTATGATATCCTCCGGAAGGGCATCCATTCCTCTGGGGCATTCTTCTTCCCCTTCAGGGATACCTATAATTTGCATGCTTTGTGCATGCTATGTTTGAATGCTTTGTGATGTCCCATAATGCTCTGAGTGAATGTTCTGCTTTCTTTCTCTTCTTTTCTGCCTCTTTAAAATGCCTGTGTTAGCTTAAGAGCTTTATCCTCTAGTTCTGAAGTTCTTTCTTCTCCATGGTCTAATCTGTTATTGATATTTTCTACTACATCTTTAAGTTCCCTGATTGACTCCTTGAATTTCATAAGCTCCACTATATCCTATCTATATTTTTCATATCTTTTATTCTTTATTTTGTTTTGTTTTTGGATTTCCTTTGGGCTATTTTCCATGTTTTCAGCAATTTCCTTCATTGATTTTATCATCCATATTTTAAGTTCCCTTTCTTTCATTTCCATTGTTTGTTTACAGGTGGAATCCTCTGTAGTAGCTACCTCATGATCCCTAAGGGGGATTGCTCTGTTCTGGTTTTTCATGTTGTCAGTATTTTTCTGTTGGTTTCTCCTCATGAGTGTTTTCTGATTGTCTGCTTCCTTCCCCTACTTTTTTCTTTCACTTCCTCCTTCTCTTAAATTACCTTGTGTCTGTCCTTAGATGTTGAAGTTTCCTTTTGGTATAGGACCAAAAGGATGAGAAAAGCGAAGAGCAAGAAAGGAGAAATGACAGAAAAGGACAAAAGAAAAAGAAAAGGGAAGTAAAAGTAAATGTTGAAAAAAAGAAGAGAAGAACAGAAAGGGAGAGACAGGAGTAATAGTTGTGTTCATCAGGGTGCTTTTACCCCCACCCACCATTCCTGGACTCTGGGGGACTGGGATGGTTGGGTCCCTTGAGGTCAGGAGCTCCTTTCCAGCCTAAGAAAACACAGGACCCCATCACTACCAAAAAGAGAAGAAAAACAGCAGTCTGTTGCACTGGGGACCTACCAATAGCATCCTTCCAATGACCAAAGCTAGAAGAGCTCCCTAAACAAGGGAATTAAGGTCCCCATGAGCCAGGCTAATGCTGTTACCTCACAGCCCAAGCCTCAGAGTGAGGGTCTATTCCATAAATGGAATAAAGATTGACAAAGAATAAAACAGATTAGAAAAAGAGATAAAATCAAAATAATAAAAGTATACAAAGAAAATAGAACATAATATAATAAAAGACGTAAATAAAAGGGGAGTATATCTTAGTTGCAGTTTGAGAAGTTTATGTTGAAAAGATAAGAAAAGTAGAAAAATCTTTACCAAAAAGAGAGAGAAAAGGAGAGAAATGGAAAGGAAAGAAAGAAAAAAGGGTACATAAAAATCACAGCAAAATGGTGCCCTTATTATCAAAGAAAGTGAAAATGGAAAAATAAAAATACAATAAAACAAAACAAACAAACAAACAACCTTAGGGAAAAAGTTGGGGGAAAAAGAGGAAAGGGAGCAGAAAAACTGTAGCAAAAATGGATCCCTTTTCTTTCAAAAGAGAAAGAATGAAAAGTTACATAAATACAGAATTTTAAAAGGCAGAAAAACCTAGGGGAAAAATTGAAGGGAAAAAAGGAAAACATAATACATATATTGCCTGGACAATGAGAGATGTTCTGGGGTTTAAGATGCTAACACATTGCTGATACACCTATATAAGATGAGGGCTGGAAGCCAGTGTCTTGCTGAGGAGACCTGTTCTCATCTTCCCGATTTCTTTGCCCTCAATCCCTGTAGGGTTGGAACTGTGAAGCTCTTGTCTGCCTACTTAATAGACACACCTCAACCTTTCCAAACCATGGTGCTTGGCCATGCAGTGACTTTCCCAGGAAAGCGTGTTTCACTTAAGTCTATTCACAGGTGGCTGCCTAGCTCAGCAGGTAGGTCAGAACTGGATTCTCACTAGGATCCCGTGGGCTGTTCCTGCCAAGCAACTCTCCCACAATGGTTGCACTCAGCAAGCAACCAAACAACAAGAGCTCTGCTCCACCCAGTGGATCAATCCTGGCCCCTGGGTGCAGTTCAAGATCACTGCTCACCCAAGCTCTGCCAAGGTAACTCCAGCAATTATGCCCAGCTCCAAAAACAGAAGAAGGAGAAGGAGAAGGAAAAGAAGAAGAAGCTGCCTGCAGGGTACATCTAAAAATCAGAGCAGGCTGATCTCTGCCAACACGCAAACACTCACCTTCTGTGCTGGTTCTTCACTGCTCTCCACTTCTTCATTGGCTCCTAGAGTCTCCTGCTGCTTCCCTATGCCCTCAAAGTGATATTTCCGTGCACTTCCCCCCAGCCAGAGTTGGATGGAGACCTTGCTCCCTGATCTCACTATGAGTAACTGCAAAGGAGATGTCTCTAGTCTGCCATCTTGCTCCAAATACAGTGATATCTGTATTGTGATGAGATTATGACCAGAAAGTTACCCCAGGAATCTGAATTCAGGGTGCAAGGAGTTGGATGAATATATGGGTTTGCTAAAGCTGCCATAACAAAGTGCCACAAACTGGATGGCTTATACAAGAAACAAGGTCATTTTCTTATTGTTCTGGAGCCTAGAAGTCCAAGATCAAAGCATTGACAGGTATATTTTTTCTGAGGTTTCTGTCCTTGGCTTGTAGATGACCACCTTCTCCCTGTGTCCTCACATGGTCTTACATGCATACATGTCTGTGTTAAAATCACTTCTTCAAAGGACATTAGTCATAGTGGATTGGGGCCCACTCTTATAACCTCATTTTATTTTAATTACTGTTTTAAAGGCTCTGTCTCCAAACACTGTCACATTCTGAGATACTGGGGTTAGGACTTCAACATATGAGCTTAGAGGAGCACAGGTCAGCCCTTACTAGGTCATTGATGTGTTTGTTATCTTGGTACACTCACCCTCATGGTGAGGTGAGCCTGCCATGCAGTACATGCTGTGTGGTTTCTCCAGGGCACACTGTTCCCAGCAGCACTAAAATTTTGGTTCCCAGACCTGCCATTCTGGAATTAGTGATGATAATTTCTGTGCTATAGTTTTACTTTAGAGTGTTATTCAAGAGATCAGACTGTTGTCCCGAGCTACAATTTTATTTCAATCCTGCCTCACTCAAATGGCATCTTTTGATTTGGGGTGATCCCTCATTCTTTAACTTCAGGTTACTTCCATAGGTGACTAAACTCACCCACACAGAGGGTTTCATTGGTCTGATTTACAGAGAGAAGGCAACCCCTTTTAGAAATTCTTCATTACACATTTTTAGTTACCACTAAACCATTTATTAAAGAAATGGGAATTTGAACCTTGCTAAAGGAACATGTTTATCTATTCACAGCACTTCTGACAACTGTGTGGGTTTTCTTCAGTCAATTCTCCAATTCTCTGCAGACACCTGCTGAGTGCCCCACAGTTTAATGCAATTCAGATCCCACTTAGAGGTAGTGCTGACTCCACAGGCAAAGGGCTCAGATTCTCTTTAGATGCCAGTTGCAAGGAGTGCGTCCTCAAGTTCCTTCACTCCTGTTCAAGTTGCCTACAAACTGGGGGTTGCCTCAACCACTTCTGCAAGCTTGACAGTTTGCTGTCACAGAACTCAGGAAAACATTTTACTTACATTTACCAATTTATGATAAAGGATTTTATTAAAAATAAACAGCCAGATAAAGAAGTAAGAGGTACAAAATTTACAATCCAGAGATGTCCCAAGAACAGGAGCTTCTGGTTCTGTGGAGTTGGAGTATAACATCTTTGAATACATTCACTAAGCAAGAACCTCTCCAAACTCCAACATTCAGAGGTTTGATGTGTCCATTATGTAGCCATAATTGCTACATACTTGGTCACTGAAGATTAATTCAAACTTTATCACCTCTCTCCTCCCTGCAGTTTAGGAGGTGAAACTGAAAACCCAACCCTCTAATCAAGCTTTGATCTTTCTGGTGACCACCATCCTGAAGCCACCAACATTCTCCCACGACAAACAAAAACAAAAACAAACAAACAAAAAACTCTAGAGATTCCAAGGATCTTTAGAAATTCATATCACTCCTGTCACTAAGGAAATTACCAAGATTTTAGGAGCTCTAATCCAGGAACCTCAGATGAATGTTAACACAGTAGTTGCTTCTCCTCCTATAGACATGGATATGTAAAATTGGGAGTGGGGAATAGGTAATAGGGAAAGGGAATGGCCTGAAAAATGGTAAAAAGTGTCCTGTGTCTCTTTGAAACGTCCTCCAATGTTATTGGAAACTAAAATCTATATCCTTGCCTCAAGCTAGTGGTCTGGCAGGGCAAGGAATATCTTTTGTCCTTTGTGCTGCTGAAGATGGCTCAGCTGAACTGTCCAGATGGAGACCACCAGGGTGAGCCGCCTGGGTGGGCAGAGGTCACAGATTGTCTTCACAGAGATGGAGCAACTGGAATCCTTAACTATAGTTGAAAGACAATATTCTAGAACTGAAAACCGTCCTCTTAAAAACACTATATTTCTGCTTATGATTCAGGTTGATAGCATTTTAGAAACACAAATCTTCATCCCTCTCATTTGCTGGAAAATTAATAAACTCCTCTTTCCTTCTCAAACCACTTGTCCTTGCGCTATTGATATAGCCTTGAGGACAAGTGCCAAGCCTTCTTTTGATAACATGAAGATCAAATATATAATATATTTCTAATTATATCATAATAGCCATAAAGACTTCTTATAACAATGGTGTTACTACTATAAGCTTCTCTGTTTTAAACATATCAGTGATCTCAATATCTCTCTCAATTCTAATAGCTTAATTGCATTTTAAAACAAAAGACACAGTATGTAGACTAGAAATGGACACAGTTCTAAATAAAACGCACTCTCTAGAAAAATGAGGCAGAAAATCAGGGCAGACTGGTCCTGGGCCAAAGTGCCCACTGGTTTGATAACTGGAAGTGCAAGGCCCCCAAGACTGCCCCCAAGCTAGAACTACAGGAGCTGCATCTAGAGAATGAATTGCCAGGGATTCAATGAAGCCAACTTTAGATACACCAGACAAGAAGGAGAAAACAAAGAAGGAAGAGTTTTGAAAATAACCTCCCTTTGACACAACTGTAAACCATCATTTAAAATCAAATAAAAAATCAATGCTAAGAAAGATAGCCAGTAAATCACAACCAAAAAATGACTTTACTCTCAACCAGGGAGGTAGTGCAGTACAGACTTCACCATTCTCAAGTTCCAGGTGCATCACGATCACCAGGGAAGACTGTTAAATTACAGAGCACAGGGCCCTGATAGTGTCAGGGCAGGTATAGATTTTCCAGATAAAATATAGGACAATAGAAACTTGTTAACATAAAAATATTTCATGGGGCATATTTATACTAAAAAGAAAGTTATTCATTGTTAATCTAAATTCAACTCATAGTTCTACTCTTTTCTTTGCCCTTTTTCCTGCCTGGCAGCCCTCCTTGTAATAAAATAGAATAAATTAAGAGACCCATCTGAAATGATATTAACCTGGCATGCTTAAAGACCTCAGAGAGATTAAAAAAGAAATAGCATCCACTTAACAAAACCACAAAAATGTGAAATAGAATTGGACAGACTAGCCAATTCCCTCCATCAGGCATAATAATGTATACAGACACGGAAATTAACTTTTAAAAACTTAACAAACTGGATAAGTCCATAACAGGATAAAATTAAAGCAAGAAAGAATGTAGTACTAATAGATTCACCTGGAATGCTGGACAGTGAGATACAGGAGATGAAAGGCGTAAATGAGAAATCTAAGAGGCATGTCGGAGGGAGTAAAAGTCTTCCTCGAGCATCCGACAGCCACTCCATCAGGAAGGCTGGATGGAAGAGCAGAGGGGCTGACTTAAAGGAGTAATGGCTCAGAGTTGTCCACAAATGAATGAGGACAGAGGGACACAGAAGGACACATTCCACAGTAGATAAAGAAAAAGAAACACATGCAAAGCTATCCGTACAATTGATGCAGTATGGTAACACAGAGAATACCAAGAAGAGATGAAAACTTTTAAAGCAACAGGAGAAAAGAGTTGGACTGGGTACATCAGGTGGTGGGCATCTCATGAGAGCAAGGTATCAGAGAAGAATAGAGGAGAGTTCAAACAGGAGAGTTTACCGCCCACAGCCCACTTCAAAAAGAATGAAGGCAGTAGAGTCACATGAGGGGACTTCTAAACTCTCTGTAGCTCAGGCCATACCCCTTACCAAGGAGATCGGGATTGGACCACAGGTCTCAATGACCCTTGTGTGTGTATGGGCTGGGGAGATATTAGTCACTTTCTCTGACTCTAGTACAATGAAACTGAATATCACCAATTTAAAAAATGGATTCTATAACTTAAGTGTTCATCAAGAGATGAATGAGTGATAAAAATGTGTAGTGTTTACACAGTGGAAGATTCAGCCATAAAAAGTGAATTCCTGTCATTTGCAACAACAAGAATGGACGTTCTGTTAAGTGAGATAAACCAGGCACCAGAAGACGAATGTCAGATGTTCTCATTGATATATGGGAACCAAAAAAAAATTCTAAGTTGAAATTTATTTTTGTCAATTATTTCTCAGTAAAAGGGAGGAAAAAAAGAAATTTAAAAAATATATATTAAAATAATTAAATATATCAATCTAGAAATAAAAGTTATTAAGGCATCAGATTGGAGAAAAAGAATCCAGGGAAGTCCACATCAAAGGTTTTTTTTAACTTTCTTTCCAAAAAAAGACAGAATCAACAACATTAAAACACACTACCACTGTGCTTCCCATGAGCCCTTAAAATTATACAGCTGATATTCTTAGAATATAGAGTGAAAGAGACCATGGACTTCAAATAACTTCTTGAAGTGAAAGGTCATATTGTTGCCCACCTCGTAGCTGTCGCCCCACTGAGCACAGCCATCAGTCTCAGCATCCCAGTAGCAGACATTCCCTGAGCACTTATAGGTGTCAGGTGCTATATGAAACTGTTTTCATGTATGTTTCATTTTGGTCCGCATTGTAAAGTGAATTATATGCCCCCTAAAATCACAGGATGACATCCTAACCCCCGTATCTCAGTATGTGACTATATTTGGTAATGGAATCTTTAAAGAGGTAACTAAGTTAAAATGAGGTCATTAGGTTGGGCTCGATTTCAGTGTGACTGGTGCATGTGTAAAAAGAGATCAAGACATAGACACAGACAGAGGAAAGACCTTGTGAGGACACAGCAAGCAGGTGGCTGCTGACAGGCAAGAGGCCTCAGAGAAGCCAACCTTGGTTTTGTACTGCCAGCCTCCAGAGCTATTAAAAAGAAATTTCTATTGTTTAAGCCTCCCAACGTGTGGTATTTTGTTATGGTAGTTCTAGCACACTAATACAGTAATTTATTGGCCATTGTCACACACTGCCAGTAAACTTGCCACCAAGAACAATGCTTATATGCAAATTATTTTCTCCATGAAAACTAGCTCCTACCTCCCTTTAGGGAGGGACATTGTTCCCCTCACATACACAGAGTGATGGGTGATCCTGGAGAAGCTACCTCTGATAACTCCAAAACCCCCAGTGGGGTTTACACTGTCAATGTGAGGGGCCCTTGTATGCCTGAAGTCTCTTTTCTTCTTCCTACATACAGAAAGTTGGGTGCAGGGGCTTTTCACAGCTCTGCATGCTGCCAGGAGTGCTGGGAACACAAATCAATTCTTTCCAAGGTTTAGCAACAACAATCTGACTCTGCCTATAAGAAATGCTCAGCACTGCGAGAGCCAGGCTGGCACTGCAAGTAAAGCCAGTGTACAACTTGCAGTAACGGGGAACCTGAATGGACCCTCGAATATCCTCAGGGGACTGGTACTAAACCAAGAGGCCTAGAGCAGGGAAGAGCCTCCTTTTCCCTGGCCCAGAGGCCCCCAGATGAGGGCAGGAGTGGCCTACTCTCAAATTTAAGTTCAGCCAGCAGTGGGGAGATGTAGTGGGATGAAAGGACAGGTCTAGGGTGCTGGGGGAGGCCACTAGCCCAATTCATGAGTTTGCTCAGATCCTTCATCATCTCCCAAGTAGGTATTTCCAAGCTTCACCTCCCCCAACCCTGGTCCCTGGCACTGCTAGGGACTGACCAAGGTCACTGGGAAACTGAGGCAATCATACTGCCAGTCTCCTGAGGTTTACAACCTGTTCCACCTGCTCCGTCTACTCTAGAGCTTTGGGTTTTTCCTTATACCCGCTCTGCTGCCTTGAAAACATTTAGCTCTGTCGTTTCCTCTCCATGTCCACCACAGCCTCAGCTCCTCTCTACAACCCCCACTGGATGGGACTTCCTGCTTCTAGCTATCTGATTCCTTCCTCACCTTTATCTAGAATTTTTTCCCTAACATTACCATGTTCCTTCTCCTGCACAAGCCCTTGGCCAACTCTTCTGACACTTCTTCCTTCTAGATGCCACCTAGAAGTTCCCTTCTCCAGAAAACCTTCCTGGACTCCCTCCCCAGGGGCACAGGGGCCCCATGCCTGGACTGTCTCACAGCACCTGGTAGTACTCAGAGTGAGTAGCATTGAACAGAGGGCAGGATAGAGGCTGTCTCTGCCATTAGCCTCTGTCAGCTCCTCACTGCTGGTACAACAAATTACCACGAACTCAGTGGCTTAGACAACACAAATTCAGCATCTTAGAGGTCTGGAGGCCAGAAGTCTGATCTAAGTTTCAATGGGCCAAAATTAAGATCACACTCTCCAGAGCTGTGATTTTCAACTGGTGCGCCGTGAGAGGATCTTAGGTGTGCCACGAACATTTCTTTTTATTCTTTTTTTTTTTTTAATTGTTGGGGATTCATTGAGGGTATATGAAACCAGGTTACACTGATTGCATTTGTTGGGTAAAGTCCCTCTTACAATCGTGTTTTGCCCCCAAAAGAACATTTTTGACATTAATTAATTAAATTATTTTCTAAAGAAGTTCAAGGCACAGTAAGTGTATTCTTCTTTTACTCTTTTTTTAAATCAACATAATTTAAGTATGTGAAGAAGTTCAGCTATAGGCTTAAGTGTGCTGTGAGATTAAAAAAAAAAATAGTTGAAAAACACTGCCCAGAGGCTGGAGGACAAACTATTTCCTACCTTCTCAGGGTCTAGAGGACACGTACGTTCCTTGTAGTGTGGCCCCTTCCTCCACTTTCAAAGTCGGCAGCAGAGCAGGATCAATCTTCCTGCTTCATCTCTCCTTCCTCTCACTTTGACCCTCTTGCTTCCTCTTACTAGGATGTTGGTTGATATATTCAACCCACCCATAGATTCCAAAATAATCTCCTCATCTGAAAATCTATAACTTAGTCACATTCGCAAAGTCCTCTTTGTCATATAACAAGTAACTTAGTCACAGGGGGACCTAAGATGCAGACACATTTGAGGGGCCATTATTCTGCCTGCTGCACCCCCTCACTGCAAGAAGCACATCTTGTAATCATAGCCCACTGCCCAGCTCATAGGAAGTTGCAAGTATTAAATGACCAGATGAAGTGCTCTATGGTACATCTGCTCTCTTAGCCCACAAATTGGTCTCATTCTCAAAAAAGGGCAGAGAAAGGAGGAAAGGAAGAGGAAGAGGAAGAGGGGGAGGAGGAGAAGAAAGACACTTCACTTCATTCTTGTCTCTCTAGGGACTGTCTGTCCTTTTCACGTAGTCTTGATGATCATCTCACCTTCACTCCTCAGTCCACAGCACATAAACCCCCCTCCATGTTCTCACCAACACTCCTGAAGGAAACTGCTCACAAGATCCACCAAGACCCCTACAATGGCCACCCTTTGGTCTTCACTTCCTGGGTCCCTCTGCTACATTGAACATGGCTGACTTTCAGTATTTCTCTAAGGCCTCTATCTCACAGGCTGTGCTGAATTTACTACCTCCTTGCCCTCCTCATCCCTTTCTGAAGGCATCGTCCAGATTCCCTTTTCTGGTAGCCCATCCTGTCCTCCTTCCTAAACTGTCTGTGCTTCCCCAGGCTCTCTCCTTAACCCTTTGTCTCTCTCACTCTACAGGCGCTCCCAGGGTGCCAGCATCCAGTCCTAAATGCTACCCACTGTAGTCTTTTATGCTATGAACAAACTTAGAAGCATCCATTTATTATCTCACAAGTTCAGGCCTGGCTTAGCTTTGCTCAGGTGCAAATCTGCATATTAGCCAGGCTACATTCCCTTCTATATCTGTGCCCTCTTCCAAGTTCACATGGTTGCTGGGAAAACTTAGTTTCTTTCGGCTACAGCACTCAGGCGCCTGACTTCTCACTGATTGTCAACTATAGACCACAGTTAATGCCTAGAAACCCCCCACAGTTTTCCTGCCATGTGTCCTTTATCATGATTTGGCAGCTTACTTCTTCAAAAGTATTGAAGAAGTCATCTCAGCCTGTTTGTGCTGCTCCAACAAAAAACCTGAGATGGGGTAGTTTCTTTTTTTTTTTTTTTTTAAATACATGTATTTTATTATTCCTCATTACATTATTTCCCCTCCTAACCCCCCAGTGGTAAGACAGAATTTATTTACAGAAAAGAATACAAAAAACACTAAAGCTCCTGGTAGAGGGAGAGAGTTCAAGTGGGGAGAGAGAAGCTCTCTCCGTTTCTCTCCCGGTCTTTCCCCGTCTCCTCCTTTAGGCCTTTAGTCTCAGGGTATATATAGGTATGTGGGTTCCTTGGCCAGGAAACGAATGAATACAGTCCCTTCCGCCGGGGGCAAGGTGAATGAATGTATCAATGAATGGATACAGTCCATTCATGGAATTGAGGCCTAGGAAATTCACAAGAAATTGACCTAGGCGTAGGAAATGGGGGTTCCACACTTAGTCCTAAGTGTAAAGTGAAGGAGACACCAAGGCACAGGGGTCTCCTCGGCAGCTGTCCAGCCTTTTTGGCTATTGGAGCCTCTGGTGGGGGTTGGAAGTCCCCCTCCTTGAAGCTAGGTGCCTCTTAGATATGGTATCTCATTATTTAAATCCTCATTAGTAAATGAGGACGACACAAGGGCCCATAGAGGTGAAGTAATTTGCCTAAGGGCACACAGGCATGTGTGGCAAAGACCAGGTTCAGGCAGAGGTCTTGAGACTTCCCATCCAATGCTGTTTCCTCCATTCCACAACCTGGAGAAAAGGGCCTCGAGCCCATAACTCAAAAACAGAACTGCTGAGGCTGGGTGCAGTGGCTCACACCTGTAATCCTAGCACTCTGGAAGGTTGAGGGGGGGTGGATTGCTTGAGCTCAGGAGTTCGAGACCAGCCTGAGCAAGAGAGACCCCCATCTCTACTAAAAATAGAAAAACTAGCTAGGCGTTGTGGGGGGGTGCCTGTAGTCCCAGCAGGCTGAGGATGGAGAATTGCTGTGCCTAAGAGTTTGAGGTTGTTGTGAGCTGTGACGTGAAACTCAGTCTCAAACAAACAAACAAAACTAACCAAGCACTGCTGGAAAAACAAAAGAACACTAGACTTTTGGATGATTTTTTTAAGGGTGTGGAGGGTGGTCCTTTGTGTTAGCCCTTTAAAAGTTTAAATGATAATGTTTGTTTTAGTATATCAACCTTCACATTGTTAAAAGACCTTTCCCAACTAGTTTCTTTCTTTCTTTCTTTGCTTAAGATCACACTCAACTCTTTGAGACAAGCAGCTAGTTCACCAAAAACGAAGGGTACAGGACTCAGAAAGTGGTTTGCATAGTTTGAATTCTGATGTCAGCTCTGCTACCAATTTTGGATGGGGGAATTCTGATTACATCAACAATTAAGGATATCAGTATAATTTTATTATTTTCATTGTATTCCTTTCAAATACATTATTCTATATCATTCTCACAGACAAAATTATCAGTTAGGTATTATTAAATACAAAACATTCTTAGAAATAAGAAAAGCAAAGGACAGAGAACATGAGTGACTTGTTTCAGGTCACATACCAAGTAGATGGCAGATCTAGACTCAAGTTCAAGTCTTCTGTTTTTTGTTTTTGGGTTTTTTTTTTTTTTTTGAGGCAGAGTCTGACTCTGTTGCCCTTGGTAGAGTGCTGTGGCATCAAAGCTCACAGCAATCTCAAATTCCTGGGCTCAAATAGTTCCCCTGCCTCAGCCTCCCAAGTAGCTGAAACTACAGGCTCTTGGTACAATGCCTGGGTAATTTTTCTGTTTTTAGTAGAGATGGGGTCTTGCTCTTCATTAGGCTGGTGTCAAATTCCTGAGCCCAAGTAATCCTCCCACCTCCACCTCCCAGGGTGCTAGGATTACAGGTGTGAGCCACTGTGCCCTACCTCAGATCCTCCGGTTTAAAAATATTTTTAAACCTCTATCCCATATACCATTTAGTACCACCAAAAGGAACCACCCCAATGGTTAAGAATGGGGACGCTGGAGTTAAACATATCCGAGTTTGAATCCTGATTCTCTACCCTGTTTGCAAAATGGGGAAGACAGCAATGATAATAGTAGAATAACAAGGAAAACATCAACTTTTCCCAGTGTTAAGACACAAAATTGCTTAATTAGTATTTCCGAAGCACATTATTTATAACGCCTCTGTATTGAATGTGTCCTGACAAAATGTTTCATTACTTGTATTAATCTTTTAAAATCTCCCCAGGGGTTTTGTTATGAAAAGCCAAAATGGAGAAGTCAGTGAGTGGCCAGAGAGGAGTCCTGACCGTAGTCCAGCGTCCCTTCTGGCCACTTCCCAGCAGAGCCCTCCGCAGAGCCCAGCACAGCTGCTATTTTCAGAGATATTAAAATACCAACATGGTACAAAGCCCGATGGGGGAAGGGCCCGCACTGAGTATTCACATGAATTCACTTAATTAATTTTCTGATTATTAGTTTGCCACAGCTGCCATAACAAGCACCGCAGACGGCGTGGCTTAAACAAGGGAGATTGACTGCCTTAGGGTTCTGGAGGCAAAAGTCCAAGTTCAAGGTGTCCGCACAGGGCTGGTTCTTTCTGAGAACTGTGAGGGTGGCTGTGTCCTAAGCCTGCCCCCCGACTTGTAGATAGCTGTCTCCATGTTCACACGATGTTCTGGCTGTATCTGCACGTTGTCTCACCCCCGGGTGCCTCTCTGAGTCCAAATCCCCGCTTTACAAGGACACCATTCATTCTATTGATCAGAGTGCACCCTAATGACCTCATGACCTTGATTCAAACAAGGTCTCATTCCAAGGCACTGAGAGTTCGGGCTTCAATGTATGAATCTGGGAGGGGTAGAGGACACAGTATCCAATCCACTTTCGTCTGCCTATCACTCCTGTCAGTTACTGCTGGCGTTACTTAATCCCCAGAGAACCTCATTCTCCCCCAGACGAGCAGGTTGTGGGCAGACGTCCTGACAGCACGGCCTCTTCGTGGTGGCAGGTCCATCTCTGTACCTCTGTAACATTTTGTAGCTTAACTGCCCTTTGAGCTCACTGAGCTGTTCTAAGTTCTTTTAAACGTATTAATTTATTTAAACCTCTCCTGAAAGCTAAGAGGTGGATATGATCATCTCCCCTTTCCCAGTGAGGTAACTGGGGCACCAAGGAATTAAGTCACGGGCTCAAAGCCGAACAGCGATTCATGGTAAAGACAGAGACTGGAACCAGTCACGTGGCCCGGAGGCACTCTGAGGCACCAGATTTGCTGCCGCTGTGGGCGAGACATAGTCCTTGCTCTCTGGGATCTGGAAGTCTGGACCTAGGTCTCATCCTGAGTCTTGCAAGGGGATGAAAGACCCACTGGGGCCCAGGGCCTGGGGAAGGCTTCCCAGGGAGGCGTGTCTGAGCCGGGGCACGAGTCACCAATGAAGTGGTGACAGTGGTGATGGGAATACCCTGGAGAGGGCAGTGTGCAGAGACTGCAGGAGGGAGGGCAGTGTGCAGAGACAGCAGGAGGGAGGGCAGGACGGTGTGCAGAGACAGCAGGAGGGAGGGCGGTGTGCAGAGACAGCGGGAGGGAGGGTGGTGAGCAGAGACAGCGGGAGGGAGGGCAGGGTGGTGTGCAGAGACAGCAGGAGGGAGGACAGGGCGGTGTGCAG
>CAUYON010012124.1:0-26916 GCA_963573935.1 Arctocebus calabarensis | reverse complement strand
AGAGTATCAATGTCTTTATATAGTGATCAAGAAAATGCCATGAAGGCTAACTGTAACAGTACGATGAAAACATTTCTGAATGTATATGAATCATGCCCTATGATTGCACCAATGTACAGAATTATGATTCAATAAAATTATAAAAAAAAAATGTAAGAAATAATATCACGTTTGTACTCTGATGACAATAACATTTTAGTGAAGAAATGAATATGTTACTGTGGAGGAGAGGGGACAACTTGCTCGAGTGATGTACACAGGGGCCCAATAAGACAAGTTCTGGGGCACATGGGGTCTGGGCCTCCGAGAGGAAAATGGCCAGGGCACCCACAGTGCAAGAAACAGGAGATGGACAGGCTGACGGTCAGGAGCAGCGGGAGCCTGGGGGAGACCCTTCTCACTGCTTCTGTTTTCAAGGGACTAGTACAGAGTGGGAAAGAGGAGGATATTGGAAGTTTGAGGAGTGAAAAAGATGAAAAAGATAAATATATAAAATAGAAAGAGGGCAGAGACATTGAGAACACATACTATGGTTAAACTCGACTCCCTGTGGGGTTCTGTGATCATGAACTTGAAATGCAACTTTCCCGCATGGATGAGGGTGTTTCTCAGCTGTGGTCAGTTCCATAATGGTTATACAACCATAAGGATAAAGGAGATAGAAATATACATTGTACCTAGACCAGAATGTGGGTTTCCTAAGTAACCGTGATGGAGAAAGGGGGGTTGAGCAGTGACAGAGTCCACTGGGATCTGATTATGCTGATTGCTCGTGGAAGCTATTCTCCATAAAGGAAAGAGAGATTCCACAAGGGGAGGGTGAAGCCTGAGTGGAAGTGATGGGTCATGCGTCCTTAAGGCCATCGGGGATGGTGGAAACCAGGGTTCTAATAGGAATGGATTAGGAAGATGGTGTTAGCAGATAAAGGTGCGTTGATACTTGGTTAAGAGCAGATGTGGGAAATGACCACAGGCAGGAGGGCTGAGTTGGTGAGGAACTGAGAGGCCAAGTGTTGGGAGCTCGGTCTACACAAGTGTTAAAATCACTAAGCTTAATAGGAAGAGGAAGAGGGGCCTGGCAGCTGGTAAAAGATGACAGCCATGAATAGGAGGAAGATTCTCATATTTTACTCAACGCTGGGTTTTCAGGAAAGGGAAACTGTCATAAAGTGGGAATGGGAAGACAGAAATCCCTGGGTTGTACCTCCACATTCTGCCAATGCCTGCAGGGGCTGCTATGGAGGCAGACACCTTGCTGCTGGCCTACGGCTCAGGGCTCCGTTTCCTCTTCAGCTCCAGTTCAAATTTCGGAAACATAAAACGTAGTTGTCCCGACGCTTGTCTAGAATGTTTTGAAAGTCCCCATGCCAGCTTATAATGAGCGACTCCCTTGTCATGTTCGCCCGTGGTCTGGAGTTGGGGTGGGAGCTGGGTGCTGTGTGGATTGGGGATGCAGATTACAGCCCCCAGAGATACCGCTGCCTGTGGGATCCTGCTCAGAAAGTAACAGCAGTGAGGAGGCGACATGGCACAGAAGCACACTACAAAAACTTTTCTGGACTTTTTCTAGGCTAAAACACATCATATTACAATTCTGTTGCACCCAATTAGTATCCAGCTGACATAAAATTACCTTGTTCAAAAACAATTTTGTAAAACGCAGTATGTGAAACAACAGTTCTATATTCTCGCCTCCTCCCCTGGTCCTCCTAATGGGACTTTCTGGATGCAAAATGTTTACCTTGGCTAACCGTCTAGTCGTATCTGGGCCTAGTCAAGGCTGTGACTCCAATGGTTCCAAAATACGATAATTGTTATGGAGCATAAAGACAATCATATTTAATTGATCTGTATATTTCTTGAATAGTGAATACTACCTAGCCGGAGCCCAAATAACCAGAACCAAATTTAATGGGAATAATTTTTGTGTAGTACACTCTTAGCAGAAACAGATAATTACTACTTCAACCATTCAACCCTAGGATTAGTGTTAATATAAGGGTGCATACAATTAGGTTACATTGTTTGCATTTGTTAGGGAAAGTCTGAGTTGTGTTTGAGTCCTTCAACCAGGAGGTGTACCACATAGCCCTACATTGTACTAGTTAGGTGGTTAGGTGGGGGCTTACTGAGCTCCTTCCCCCTCCCCCCACTTCTTGAATTTAATTTTGTTTTTCTCTCATAGTTGTTCAACTATGTGTTTCACATTAGCATTGAGCACGTGGGACCCTTGTTCTTCCATTCTTGAGATACTTTACTATAGAGAATGTTCTTATATACACAACATTTAAATAATAAAAATCAAAAAAAATCAAACAAATCAAAACAGAGTAATTTAATTATATAGTTTTAAGTCTATCTATATGATACAATGCATCTTGAAACCCAGAGTTAAAGTTCAGATACTTAATCCTCAAAACAAAAATTAAAATAGAATCACTGCATTTAAGTTGGAAGCAGGAAAATGAAGTGATTAAAACAAATAAGTAAAGATGGAAATAAACCAAAATGTTGACTTGAATTAAATCATAGTTCCCCAACCGTTCTGGTTCTTTAGTGTTACTGTGCTTCAGTGCAGTGTATTTTGTAACATATTTGCAGTTAGTTACAGTGTGGTACATTTTAATGAGGATAATACATAGAATTATAACTCCCTTTGCAGAATTACAATTTATATTAGGAAACAGATTATCTATTTTGTAGGAAAAAACTGAATTCCTTTACTGACAATTGGTGTATATAACTGGAAAGTCGAGAGTTTGTGGACGTAGAGATGGAAACATAGAGCTGATGTAGAGACATAAAGTAAGTGTGCAGCTCTTATTACAACCAGGGCAGTCTTCTCTCCATGTAGGCTGCCTTGACCTTGAACCTGACCAAGAAGTGAAGAAGTGAATTAGGAAGTCATGTCTGTTCCCTTTTGTACTCACTTAGCCCATATCTCTGCTCCTCTTCACTGTAGTCCAATAGTAAACCTTGGCTGCAACCTTGAATCAAGACCAAATTGTCCTCCTTACCAGCCACAAACCCAGAGAAGGCTCTTCTTGTTGCCCTCAACTCACTTGCAAGCAGACCTTTAGCTTAGACGAGTGGATTTTGAACATTTTGCAAGCAAGTAGCTGCTGATGTCTTCGTGTGTTGTTGAAGAGTGTAAGGGAGCAAGGGGGGTGAGGGAGAGCCACCCGTAGGGGCTTTTCATGAAGACATCCTCTCTGTTGGGGAACGTTGAAGAGTAAGCCTCAGGGCTCTTCATCTTTCATGACGGGTGATGATTAAGTCTTAGTTTTTTACTTACTTTCTCTTTAAGAAAATTGAAGAAAAACCCCCCTGGACGACTTAGTGTCATTTGTTTACATTTGTCATTGTGGTTTCAGCTCACAGCCTCTCACTAATGTTTTCATGGATTTACCACTGGGCATTCTTTCCCTGTGAGTACATGGCAGCGATCTTTTCAATGTGTTTGGTTTGTAAACATGGACTTTTGTCCTGTATTTATGCTGTTGATTATATGCTAAACCATGAGCATTGATAATAAGAGTTGTTCCTTTTTAATTAACTTTTTAAATTGTTTACTGCAACTATGGCATTAGTTACATTCAATACATTAAAGACCACATAACGTTCAAGTCAAACAGTAGGGTCATTCCACTGCTATGTACTTCGTAGATGTGAAACCTTTCAACCCTACTTGATTTCACTGAAATGTTAGTAATAGATTTTTATTTTTATAATAACTTTCCTTGTATGATTCCTTTTGTTGTTCCTCTAAACCAGTGGTTCTCAGCCTGGGGCGACCCCTTATGGGGTCAAACGACCCTTTCACAGGGGTCACCTAAGACCATCCTGCCTATTCGATATTTACATTATGATTCATAACAGTAGCAAAATTACAGTTTGAAGTAGCAACGAAAATAATTTTATGGTTGGGGGTCACCACAACATGAGGAACTGTTTTAAAGGGTCATGGCATAAGGAAGAATTAGGAAGGTGGAGAACCGCTGCTCTAAACAAATGAAGATGGGTGCAGACTTGAAGGTATGCTCAGTGGGTGCCGCAGACTTTCCCAAGAGAATTACATAAGGCAACACAGTCCTTGCAATAGGAAGTCTTTAAGTTTTCAGATAGAATCTCATGGTGCTTAATTCTAATTAAAGTAAAAAACAAAATTCTAGTTTTGCATTAGCCACTGACAATTAAAAAATGACATTAATAGGAAGACTCTCATTTCCCGCCTCCATCTCTCAATTCATTACCAAGGTGCAACAACAACCAACAGCCAAAATACTGAAGCTGATCTCCAGTAAGAAGAGATTATTTTATTGAATGATTTTCAAAAAAATCCCTGGAAATATGTGGCCTTGCAAATTGACGATCTAACTCTATTAATCAGAAGTTGCATTCCTGAAGTTGTTTATAACTTTGCTGATAAGTACATGCATATTTGTTAACAATTTCAAATTCCCAGATGTTGGAATGTTTTCAGTATGCTTAAAAAGAGAACAAACTACTAGTGTTTCTTCCTCCGTTGCCTATAAACTTTAGAGAATAAAAACACTTTAGAGGACAGAGAGCAGATTGTGCAGAGACAAATTTGGTGACTTTTTTCCCCCACCAGTGCCAACAGTCCTTGATTTCTTTTTTATGTCCATTTATTTGGCAAAAGATACTGAATTTATTGTTGCCAATTTTTTCTCCACAAAGAACTAGAAGATAAAGCTATTCTTTAGTTTCCTCATTTGCAAATGACGTCCCATGGGGCCTTCACAAGCACTGAAATGAATTCCAAAGACACCTGCCATTATTCTCTTTCTGCCATCCTTAAAATGAAGTAACCTTCAAAGTTGCAAATATTCATACCCAAAATGAGATGCAGATTCATTACCTAATCAAGAGCGTCATGAAATACTTAAAAGGTGTACAAAAGTATATCATTGGCTGTAGACTTGGTGTTATCTATCTACAATGGACCATTTAATCAGAAAAGAAAAAACAACCATATCAAGGAAGAGCTTTCCAAAAGCTATCAGTACGAGATAAATTACAGAGGGGAAAATTTACCCTCTTACTGGGCAAAAACCCAAGAAAAGGAACAAGATACATAAAATAATGTTTTACAAGACACTTTACACAGAGAGACAAAAGGCAGTGGTTGCTGGAGAGGTTTGTAAATATCTGTGAGTGCTATAATTTCCTCACTTTCCAACTTTAAGGGCGTCCAGGTTGTGGTGTGAGCAGGAGGAAGACAGAAGAAAATGCTGTGGAATTGTAATGCTGAGGAGGAGGTTTCCAGCACAGCTGGAAATTCCAGGCAGTGCTCTAGAGGAGAAGAGAGAGGGAGATGGTTGACAGAGTTCTCCTTAGTACTCAGCTCAGTACCAACCAGCATTGCATGAGAAAACTACCAAAAGCAAGAAAAAGAATTATCTGGAAAAATGAAAGGAAAGGTGCCCCACAGTAACATAGAGAAAAGAATATTGCTTGTCAATAGTTAGACTAGGAAACCTCGTAATTTATTACGTATTGGTTAGATGACACGGAAAGGTCCTACCTCGCCAGTGATAAATAATTAATTCTGGAGTGAACACTGCTCCAGATCCCCCTGAAAATCACAAAGACAAAGTCTAAAATGTTTAATGTCTCCAGTTAACGTAGATGAATTCAAGAAAAAAGGTCATGAATGTTAATAAGAACACATAATATCCAGCATTTTCACAATGTATATCATTTAAAAACCACTACCAGGTGTGAATATGAGGACGCAAATATGACCCATAATAAAATTCATCAAATGAACCTAAACCCAAACTGACAGAGGTGCTAGAATTTATGGACAAAGACATAAAACAACTGTAGGAACCATATTCCACACGTTATCAAGTTAGGTGGAGATACAGAAGACGCCAAAACAACAGAATCAAATATCTAGTTACAAACTACACTGACACAGGTGAGAAATTCACAGGATAGGATTAAGAGCGATTAGTCTTTACTCAAAAGAACTTAAAGACATAGCAATAAAAGCGATCTAAAATGAAACTCAGAAAAAGAAGACAATTGAAAAAGTCAAAAAGATGACAACTCCAAGTGACTTTATGTGATATATGATATCATATAATGTGATATATAATATAATGTGATATGATGCTGCAGTTCTTTAAGAAGAGGGAAGTGGGGTTGGGGCACAGAAAACCTGTTTAAAAAAATATTAAACAAAATTTTTTCAAACTTGATAAAAAACGTAAACTTACAGACTTAATAATTTCAAAAAATGAAGCAAAAAAAATGAGGGAAATGTAAAAATATAACAAAATCATTTCTAAAAATAGTGGCAAAGGAGAAATCTTAAGTCAGAGAGGAGAAAAAAGACTTGTTACATAAAAAAAAAGAAGGGCAATAAATTAATGATTGGAATCAATGCAAGTGGAAAGAGAGGTCAGTAGTATCTCTTGTATGCTGGAAGAAAAATACTTAGACTAGAATTTTGTATGTGGAAAAATTTGTTTTTAAAAAATGAAATAGAGAAACTTTCAGTCATATAAAACTTGCTAGCATTCATCATCAACAAATCTCACCAACAGAAATATTAGAAGAAGTCTTCAGGAAAAGAAAAATGAAATCCTTGGAAATCTGGAATATGCAAACATATTAACACAAGAAGCGATGAACACATGTGACATTCGCTCAATGTTTGGGAGGGAGGAAAAGGAAGCAGTTCTCATTCTACAGTTGACACAACGTAACATCATTTAGATCGTGATACACTGAAGTTGTATATTATAAACCTTAAAACAACCAACTGAAATCACTTAACGGAATACTATACCTACTAAACCAAAAGAATGAGATAAAAATGGGATCTTAAGAATTATGTGCAATGAATCTAAAATAAGGCAACAAAAAAGAGAGGAAAGTTTAAAAACAAAAATACCAAAAAACAAAAACACAAGAAAATCCACAAGAAAAAAACCAACAACCCATACATAAATGGGGAATAGAGATGAATAGAATCTTCTGTAAAGAAGGTAGACGAATGGCCAGTAAACACATGAAAAAATGCTTATCATCCCTAATTATTAGAGTAATGGCAAATTAAAACCACCCTGATATATCATTTAACTTCACCAAGAATGGCCTATATCACAAAATCTCAAAATTGCAGATACAGGCATGGATGTGGAGAGAAAGGAACACTTTTACACTGCTGGTGGGACTGCAAACTAATATGACCTTTTTGTAAGGCAGTGTGGAGAAATCTCAAAGAAGTCAACCTAGACCTCCCGTTTGATCCTGCAATCCCATTACTGGGCATCTATCCAGTAGAGGAAAAAAAAAAAAAACCTTTTATTATAAAAACTAGGCTGTTTATTGTAGCCCAATTTACAATCACTAAAATGTGGAAAGAGCCAAAATGTCCTTCAACTCAGGAATGGATTGGTAAGCTATGGTATATGTATACCATGGAATATTATTCAGCCATCAAAAATGGAGATTTTGCAGCATTCATACTGACTTGGATGGAGGTGGAACACATTCTTCTTAGTGAAACATCACAGGAATGGAGAAGCATGAATCCTATGTATTCAACTTTGATGTGAGGACAATTAATGACACAGTGGGCCGTGGGGGAAGGAGACAGCAGACAGAGAGAGAAGGAGGGAGGGGGTGAGGGAAAGAAAACCCCAAAAAGAAAAGAAAATTATGACTAATTCTCACAAAAATTGGATTTAATTTTGATCAATGTACATTACTTAAACATTAATTTTTAATTCAACTTGTTAATATGTTGTTTAGGATATTGCATCCTCATTTATAAGTGAAATATGTTTGTAATTTCCAATTATAATAATATATTTTCTCCAATTTTAGTATCAGGTATATCCAGATTAAATAGAATAATTTTGAAGTGTTTCTTCTTTTTCTATTCTCTGTAAGTTTTGGCATGATCTGGTTTTAGAAATTATCTTTGACTTTTATTTACAAATATTAGTTGTCTATTTTTTGAGACTTTGGGAAAAAAATCAGAAGTTAACTGATGAGAACATCCTGAGCCTCAGAGTCAAAGCATTCCTTAATTGACATACTGACATACTCTTATTGACAATGACAATGTTACTTTCTTTGCATTATTATTATTATTATTGTTTAAAATTTTGATGCAGCAATCATCTGATTTCTTTTCTGAATGTATTTATCTTCATTCATTCTTTACAAGGTTTTTGTTTCTATCCTTATCTTAAATATTGTTATTGTTTTTAAATTTTAAGCCTTTTTAATTCTGTGAAGCCAAAAGGTGGAAACCTAATAAACACATGTATATGTAGAAAATAAACAAAAACGTAAAAAACAAAACAAAAACAAACCACCTGGCACAAATTGAAAGCAAAGAGCCACATAATAGTATTAAACAAAAGCATATATCTCATGCCATTAATGTCAATGGCCTAAATACCTCAATTACTGTGGAAAGATTGTCATAGTGCATAAAAAAGCAAGAACCACTACAATTTGCCTGTAAGATATACTGTGTGTGCATGAGTGTGTGTGTTTGCAATTTACACACAGACCTTATGGCCACCCTGCAATGTATTTTTTACTTTGATATATTGCAGTTGAGGCTATTGTGAGGGTACAGGTGAAGTTTTCAGACAAGCATACAATGTACAATAATTAAATCAGGGTAACTGGGAAATCCGTCCCCTGCAACACTTACCTTTTCTTTGTATTGGAAGCACCATAATTCTTCCCTTCTGGCTGCTTTGAATGCTATCAAATATTAGAAATTCTTCTTTCTATCCAAAGTAATGTTGTTCTCATTATCCAACTTCCGTTCCTCCCTGCTTCCCTCTTTCCTTTTCCAGCCTCTGGTAACCACCACTTGATACCTTCATGAGATGTGATTTTTCTTATTTTTAAGTCCAACATACAAATGAGTGAGAACCTTCAATATTTGTCTTTCTCTGCCTGGTTTTTTACACACTTATCATAATAAGCACCAGGCAGGAAAAAAGAAAAACAAGATGGGACTGGAGGTATGTATTTGTGTGTGTGTGTGTGTTTAGGATCAATTAAGTTCCAAACTCATCCTAGAAACAGTTTTACGGACCTCACGCCGCATGGCTGAGCATCACTCCAGTCACCTTCACAGCAGCCCCCTTGTGAAGCTGAGCATGGGTACCAGTGCCTAGTCCACCCTGCAAAGAAATTTTGGAACTCTTTTCTGGAATTGTCATCAGAGCTGCTGTCTCAGGGAGTCTGACAATTAAGTTTGTGAATTCACCCTAGGAAAAGTACATCGAGTGCAGACTAGGTGCTGACATCGGTGCCTAGCTCCCCAAAGGAAGTCTTCAAAAGTGACAACAGTGAGAGTGGGCCATGAGTGCCCAGCACTTTTTCTAGGCTGAGGTCCTGAACTTAGTGGACCTTCTCTACTTAACACCTGAAAAATGGTTAAGATGGTACATTTTATGTTAAGTGTTTCTTATCACAATAAAAAATAAAAATACATTAAATAAAACTGAATAGAATTGAATAAAGAACAATTTACAAGTGTTTTAATATTTTTATGTCCCCTTTTAATAACTGATAAAATGGATAGAAAATCAGTAAAAATATAGAGGACATGAACAAGTATATAAATCAACTACTTGATAATTGAAGAATTTTTAATATGCTGAAGTTGTCCGTGATATTTACCAAGGTCCACTGAGATGGGGGATTCAGAATCGGGAGGAAACCAGGAGGGTTTACAATAGCGCAGGAGAAAATTTGTGGGGGGGTGATGGATGTGTTTATTATTTGACTGAAATGATAGTTTGAAAGGAGTTAGCACATGCCAAAAATCTATGAAATCATCCATTTTAAATATGTAGAGTTAAGTTTGTATCGATTTTTTTCTAAATAAAGCAGATAACAAAGAACAATTTCAACTACCATTAATGGCCATATTTTGAACTCTGTCTTTACAAACAAATACAAGAATTATGGCTTGAAAATCTCATTTAGCATGTGATAGAATGAAAAAGATCATAAATGCTGCAAGATGTGTGCCAATGGAGAATTTGCAATTCCTTCCACATAACTGCAACTTAAAGTGTGCAAAATGTTTGGGTCAAGAGTAATGACCCCAAAATTTTTAAAGACATTCCCGCTGTCAATCATTCTTCTGCACTTATCAAACATGTAGTGATAAGGGTGCTTTCTGAAGGATGTATTATATCACGTTCAACAAAATAAAAGATAAAAACAGACGTAAGTGGGGTCTTCACACCCCCATAGAAAAGAGTGTTACACAAGATAAGCAAAATTAATTAGATGAGTTCAAATGCTTAAAGCGCATAACACAAAGCGTGATATGTAGCATGCAGTTACAGGGGAGAGTGATGAGTCATAAGGAAGGAAAGCCCAGGATAGTGGAGAATTTAGAGAAAGAAAAACATCTCTTTCTCTCCCCCTCACTCCCACCTGTGTGTGTAAGGGGGGGGTGTATTTGAGGTAAATGTGAGTACGCAGAATGTTTCATGAATTGCATGACTTCAAAAAATTATTGAAGATTTCTCTGCAGCACAAGGCGACAGGTTATATGACAAAGTCAGGTGAATAGACAAAAAGAAGAGAAAAAGAATGCTATGTCTACATTTTGTTTTTTTCTTTTTCTTTAATTATTATTGATTCCTATCTTCTCTTCAGTGTAACTTCTGTTAATAGGATAACAAATGTGTTAAAAATAAATAATTAAAATGCTAATCTTATGGCATACGCCAAAAAATGGAGGTTTAGATGCTAATTTTATGTATACATATATACGTGTGTGTGTGTATATATGCATATCTGTATGTGTTATGTATTATGTATAATATATATATTTATAAATTATAAATATACATATATCTATAATAGAATGTATAAATGTATATGAAATATATAATGAAAAAGCCATCTGCTCTTTCAAAGAGAGAAACAAACGCAGAACGTGAGAACGTCCCCACACTAGGTGTTCCCACGTTGTCAAGGCTTGTTCATTTTATCCTCTGACCTTGCTGACCTGAGCTCACAAGGCCATTTAATCAGCAGTTTCTAGCTATAAACTGCAAATTATAGGAAGAAATTTCACATTACTCTGAGAGTTTGGCTCAGGAGTTAGCTTGGGTTTAAACTTGTATGCTTTTATTTCAGATTAACATAAGGGCACATAAGATTAGGTTGCATTGTTTTCCTCCATTTGTTAGGAACAGTCCAGATTGTGTTTGAGTCTTTCATGCAGGAGGTATGCCGTACGCCCGCTGCATTGTACTCCTTTTTACTTGCAAATAATTATAGAGCTTCTACTACCTGCAAAACACTGTTCAAGGCATTAGATGGCAAATGTCGAAATAATATTAAATATTCTCCCCATCAAAGGAGACTGCATAAACACATCAGGATGACGGAGATAACAGGCCTTCATACATCAACATCAAGGCAGTAAAATGCAGTAGAAAGGGACAGAAGTGCCCAGGGTAAAAGAGGCTGATCTCAAGGCTTTGCAAGTTGTGGCTGCTACAATTCCTCGTGCAGCTCCCTGGATCCACCATCTAGATCACAGTTCCTCGTGCAGCTCCCTGGATCCACCATCTAGATCACATGCACATGACGAAGGCCGTGCGAACATCCCCTGCTACCTCCCTGCTTCAGTCTCCTGGGGTGGGAACAAGATGCTCTGAAGCACATTTCCTCTCCGGGCTGCACCCCTCGCTTTGTGTCGGTCTGATTTCCTGTGCTGCTGAGGCCATTTCACTGCACTTCAATTCTGCAACCACAAAGGAGTCCTGGGGAGTAAAGCAAAAAAGGACAATGGTGCCTCCCTTTCAAATTCATCCACATCTCTGCCTGAGTGTTTCTCTATTGTAATATTATCGTGTGGCCTTCTTATGTGAGAGGACCCACTCACTCTCCCTCACAAACCCTAAGTACTTACCGCAGCTTGTGGATGCCGTTCCAGCCTTCTGTCCCACAGCCCTTACTGAACCATCGCTGCAGCCACACGGCCTTCCAGACACTTTCAGGAACGTGCCAGGCTGGCCCACACCTTTGTCCACAGAGCTGCCTCACTTCAGCTTGTTTCCACGTCCCTGGTCTAGCAGGCTCTTCTCTGCCCAAACATCAAGAATCGTCTGTCTCTTTCCGACTAGCACATCTGGAGAGTTTCATTCTCCCTCCAGGATGAGCTCCATGACCTTTTGCATCCCCTTTGCCCAGTGGACACGCTCAAAGCAACAGATGATGTTACCGGTATGTGTTACACCGCGGGGCTACAACCTACATCAGCGTCTGAGCCTGCCACGTGGCAGGCATTCAGTGTTTATCACATTGAAGTAAAATAAATACTGCTTTAGATAATTAAGTGCAAAGCAGAGTTTTTAATGGATTCGTCTTCATTATAGATAGATAATAGTAAATTTTTTTTCTAAAAAGTAATTGCTACCAGGTACCCTTAGGTATACAGTATGAGCAACCACCCTAATATCAAAAAGGTAATATTTTACCTATTTTCAGAAAAGCCTCCTAGAGAGGCAAAGACCACAGTGGAGAAGCATTTAATTCCAGACACTAGGGGAACGTCATTTGCAGAATGGCAGTGTAAAGTCGTGACGTGGAGGCAGGCGCTGAGTGACAACCCTGCCCTGTCAGTGGGGTCAGACTCCACAACTGCAGTGTAAGGGAGTGATAATACATAGGGAAATAAGTTGTTGCATTAAATGAAATGGCCCATATACAGCAATTAGCACAGTGCCAGTACACTATGAAATTTAAAAACAAAACATTAATTCCCATTTTTAAGAAAGGTTTGGTTGGCTCTACACAATTTAGCAAAGGACCCATCTCAGCTCCTCAACAGGTAGGTATTATGTGTCCCTCAAATCCACTATCAACAGAAAATAGGGTAAGAGCCAACTGTGAGGTCATAGTTCTGTGTTGACTCTAATTGAACGTTTTGTACCTTAATTCATACAGTTGGATCATCCGTGCATTTTATCCTATAGAGCGATAACAGACCACGTGTCGGAGGGGTCTGGAAAATCATGTCTTTCTATATCTAGCTCTTTAGAGAGCTGATAATTTGAGTGCTTGACATAATCTATCGTTCCACTTATCTATCCCCACAATACTAAAATATGGGATTAAAGTGGCTGTTATCTCCAGTGGAAGACTGGATATGTTTTATATGCCAGTTCTCCAAAAAGAAACTCTTTCAGAGCTTCAGAAAAATATCACTGAAGAGTTAACAGAGTGTTTAGGAAGAACCTGTCTGAGTATTATCTATTAGGATAACAATTTTACTGCTTTAAAGTAATTATAATTTTCATTACAGGATCTATTAAAGAGGTTTTTACCTGACAGTAATTTTTCTTGTACTTACAGGTCATTATCGCAATGAAAGGAAGAAAGGAAGGCATGAAGGGGAAATGGGACTGTTTACCCAGTGAATCTACAGAGAAGAACGGAGGTAAGAGGAAGTGCTGAGGCCTTGATTCCTACAGAGTGTAAATCGTTTAAGAGGCATAAGAAATCTACACAGGCTTCTCAGAAGCCCACACATTCAAAGAGTGAGTGGTTAACATGGTATTCTTTATTAGATCATTTCTATTGATACTGGCATATCTTTATTAGATCATTTTATTTCAGATCTAGACTTAGTTTTTACTTAACATTCTGGATAGATAACCGGTTTTTATATTAGCATTTGGTTATTAGGAAGGAAGATTTACCTTTCTTTACATTTGTATATTTATATAAACAGATGGTTACCTCTAAATACCAGATACTATACAAGGCTCTTAAATTTATATATTATTAATAAATATCCTATGGTAAGCATTTGAATATATATGTTCTCATGTATATATGGGAAGATATATTTGAAATTAAGCAACGTTTCCAACGTTCCTAGCATATTTATAAGAGAAAAGAATTGATATGAGTGTTATTTCTATATATGACTCCAAGAGCCAATATTTCCCCAGCCATAAACACTGTACAATCATAAATATGAGAATTCCTTGCATTTTAAAAATAAAGAAAAATCATACTAAGTTCAGTTTTAAAAACCTTCTAGAAATCCACCATAGACCAAATGACCAAATGTAGTCATGGGTCTTTGCATATTTATCTTGGTTTTAAAGAATCTTCCAGCTACCCTGGAGCACTGTTTATCCAATGAGTACAGGCTGGAGGTTGAATGAAAGGTGTTATAATTAAAGAGCTAGGGCATAAGGAGTAGGGCCAAGTCTGAGACTGAGTGATATTAATAAATGTGACTTCTGAGGTATAAAACGGCGGGTAGCTCCCCAGGGGGACATTAGGGTGTGATCTTCTTCATTACCAGTTGGGAGATTTTCCACCCTCATGTCTTGTAGTAAGTTATGATTTAACAAAAATGCTGTACCAGGCGCAAGTGTTTCTAATATAAGAAAATTGAATAGTTTCTGGGAATTATGTCTAGTATCATTTTTAAACAATGAGGTCATCCTCTTTTCCATGTATTTCTCCAAAAGGGAATTTAGTGGAAAAAATTAATATAGAACAACTTCATGCATAGTCATTAATGTTTTATAGGTAGCTGCTTCAATTTATGAATAATCTAAAATATCAGTTATGCCATTTGTTTGAGCTCTCTCGTTTTTTATTTTTATAAAAGCAAGGTGCTCCTGGGCTGGGCATGGTGGCTCATGCCTGTAATCCTAGTAGTCTGAGAGGCCCAGGTGGGAGGATTGCTTGAGCTCAGGAGTTCAAGAATAGTTTGAGCAAGACTGAGACACTGAGAAAAAAAATAGCTGGCCATTGTGTTGGACACCTGTAGTCCCAGTTGCTTGGGAGGTTGAGGCAAGAGGATCACTTGAGTATAGGAGTGAGGTTGCTATGAGCTAGGCTGAGGCTGAGGCCACAGCACACTTGCCTGGGCAACAGAGTGAGACTCTGTCTCAAAAAAAAAATAAATTAAAATTAAAAAAATAAAGAAAAGAAAGGAAAAGAAAGAAAAAAGAAAGAAGCAAAACAAAAAGCTCCCCCCAACAGAAGAGATCCCACCTGCTCCATCATTATCCTGGTAGTAATACTGACAACACTCAAATTGGTTGACAGCTCGGGGGAGACTCAAAGTAGGAGGTGGGTGGTCAGGGCAAGTTGCCTCTCAGAAGGCAATTTAGAATTAGCTGTACAACTCTGTGTTGGCTCTGTTTCTGAGAACTAAGATTTGTGTTTAAGGGCAAAAATCTTTAATTTGTTTAGCAAGTTGCATGTATTTGTTGGATTTATTCCTAAAAGAGACCCGAGAACTTTAGTTGAAAATGCTCTTAATGTTCTCTGCATATGACCTACTTTAATGAGGAAATAACAATCATAAAATTAGTTTTCATCTGATGGTCCAGAACTTGGTAACTGAAAGTGTTAGCAAAGACAAGGGAAACATTACTTCATGCTGGTGGCTGAGAGCCTCATGGGAACACACATGACCCCGAGTTGAGCAGCTGGTAACCGGACTTGTCAATGTCAACTGTTGTTCATCTTCCTAATTCGCCAGAGAAAACAGAGCCACACGCCACTCACAGTGTCTGGTGTCAGAATGACCACACTGCTGGCTCACGTCCCTTTAAGACCGTGGAGAGGAAGCCAACGCATACAACCAGCGTGCCCACCCTGTCAGCTGTGGGGCAGACAGAGATGAAGAATGCTCAAATTTTGAGTCATAGCTTTGAAGTATTCAGAGACAAAAATAGGACAAATTATATTTTTTTAATTATTAAAAGAAGAAGTTGAAGTTATGCTTCCCTGCATTTTCCCTGTGAATGTGTGGAGATGAGGGAAAAAGGTGTGAGTTTCATGCTTTAAACTTTGTGTAAAGACCAGATACAGCCATTCCCTTAGTAAGTGATCTTCAAGATGAATTTCTTTCTAAAAGGAAAACAACCCCAGATACCATATAAACAAAAAGCTAATAAACTCTGGTGTAAATAAGATTAAGGAAGGACAAATGGGTGGCGCCTGTGGCTCATCGAGTAGGGCACCGTCCCCATATACCTAAGGTGGTGGGTTCAAACCCAGCCTCGGCCAAACTGTAACAAAAAAGTAGTCGAGCGTTATGGCGGGCGCCTGTAGTCCCAGCTGCTCTGGAGGCTGAGGCAAGAGAATCGCCTAAGCCCAGGAGCTGGAGGTTGCTGTGAGCTGTGTGACGCCCCAGCACTCTACTGAGGGCAATAAAGTGAGACTCTGTCTCTACAAAAAAAAAAAAAAAAAGGAAGGACAAAGATAAAGAAAACTAGGATATATTAAAACGAGAGGAATTGACCAGAATTTTTCATTCTCAAGCCATGTATTAAAATGCAAGGACTAGATGAGAGCTTGAGTACACAGAAGGGCACATCAAAAAAGGCTCGGTAAGAATCTAGCACACTGATGGGAACACTTGTATATGGAAACGTCGCATGCAACTGCAGAAAATACCCACCAAAAAAAAAATCTGGTCACCTACAAAACATGAGACTCAGAACCCCATCAATATCCTTCTTGGAAGAGAAGTGTGCTTCACTTCTACAACTTTCCTCCCAGGAAGTCATAACCCACATCTAATCATGAGTAACCAACAGCCAAGGCAAAATAGAGTATTTTGCATAATACCTGACCAGATTATTTAAATTTGGAGAACGGGGCAAGGGAGCAGTCAGGCGGATTTGAGATGCCTTGTAGATTGAGGCACCAAGCTGCCACTTGGCATTAGGCTGCAGTGAGTGTTTGGGGGAGCAGGGTGGGTGAGTGAGAGGCTCCCCCAGTGGATACCCAGTGGCCCCAGGAACTCTAATGAGAAATGTGGGCTGGAGATACACTTAAACAGCATTTGATAAAGATTAGCGAGAGAAGTCATAGCAACGAATACTATGCTAATGTTCTTCTGAGGCTCATCCCTTCTGTGTATATTTGATGTTTGTTTTTATGGCATAAAATAACTAGTAGTTCAGAAGTTTCTAGAGAGAAAATTCAGTTACAAATACTCATTATTTTTCTTTCATTCTCCAACCATGTATTAAATACCTACAAGGTGTAGAAAACATAGGCAAGTAATTCCAGGTGCCTCCTGAGAGAGAAGACCCACATAACAAAGCAGTTAAATTCCCTGATGTAGAAATACACAAGCAGTTAAATTCCCTGATGTAGAAATGTAGTGTGCTCTGTGGGTTCACGGCAAAACAAGGCTGGGGCAAATCTAGGCAGGGTTATCCCAGTTTGCAGTAAGTCCGTACTGAGAGAAGTTTGCCAAATCCAATCCATATTCTGATACACATTTAGATGTCTTTGGCCGTGAGTCATCTGTACAGCAACACCTATACCGAAGTTGTATTTAATCCACCAGCGTAGAGCATTTGGTTCACAAAAATCTTTAAACTACCAACAGGGAAAACCATATGCCTTGGGAGAACTGGCCCACTAGTTGATAAACTGCCCATCAGTTGCTGGGTTGACTACCCAGGTAAAGGGTGTGCAGTGCAGAGCCTGGGGCAGGAGGCGGGAGGGGCGGTCTTCCCTGTGATAGAGTTGCTTACCTGTCTTTGGTTAAAAGCAGCTTCCATCAGTACTCCTTAAATTTCAGTATCTTTTCTTTTGCATCCAAAGAAGCGTTTATTTAACTTTATTATCTTCTAAAATGTTACTAACCTGAAGTTATTGTCAATATCGTGTAATATCTTTGTGCTCTGATCTTGAATGCTAAATGAAATAACTAATGGGAGGCTCATGATTTTTACTTAATTACTAATTAATTATAAAGTATCCTTTATTCAAGGTGATTTAGATAAAGAAGGGCAAACAGAGGAATGAACAGATGAAAAGGTAGCGGCACCTAAGTTCTTTGGGTTTTAGAATTGGTGAGGCAGGAGCAGACAGCAGTCAGCTCAGGAGGCACAGAGACCAGGGGAGGAAGGAGAGGCTGAGTGGACAAATCAGAAGATTCAGACAAATGGGAGCGGGGGAAGCTGAGGACAATGGAGGGCTGGAGTTACTGAGTGTGGGAAGAGATTAGGAAGATGAAGAATGGAGTGATTTGTAAATATGCTGGGGCTCAAATTATGCTGTGTTAAAGGCAAAAGGTAAAAGCATTTTAAGTGATGGTAGCTCCTGAATTGCATCCAGGCCTAGCAATTTTATGTAAGAAGTCATGGGAAATACCCTTGTTCTATTTCAGGGAAAGGGTTATGGAGATAATCAAATTAAAATGATTACGATAGATGAAGAGGTTGGCTTTCTTCTTCATAGGAAGCCAGCTGAGCAACGGGTAAAAGAGACAAGTTTTGTTAGAACCTAAAATACAGCTATGGTGATACGTCACTATCAGGCAGACAGATGTGGAATTATGCACCAGCAGAAAATTAAATAATTAAAAAATTTTTGAAAAATACCATACATACAAAGACATGCAACATATAAAGACACTGCTATGTTTATTTCAGATGTGACCATTTGACCACACAGAATCACAACCACCTCTTCTGAAAGCAGAAAGCTTGATGAGGTGAGAGACGATTTAGATTCGAAGTGGTGGCGTAGAGTTGGCCAGGTTTAGAGGAAGAATGGCTTTGTAAGGCAAAGTGGTTTTGCCATGAGAATTGGGTAATTAATGTGGATGTGGAATTGCTATAAATGTGGTAATTAGTGAAGAAGTAGTAGGACAGGATGGAGAAAAATGCTCAACACAAATCAGTTTTGTAAAAGAAAAAAAACCTGAAAAGCATTGGATGAAATTTGGAAAAAAGGAAAAAAGAGGATAAGAAATGCAAAAGCGGTGACACCATGCTGCAGGTACAAATGGATTACTTTAAGGGGAAACAGTTTTTGGAGAAAGACGATGAGTTCAATTTGAACACATTATTTTCACAGTGACCATTTATCACTCATTGTCACGTGGGCAGGTGCACAAACAGAGCAGAGACACAAGACGTGCGAAAAGGAGTGACAGGTACATTCACTGGGTGAGTCGGGATACATGGGTAGGACGCAGGGACTTCCACATGTCGGGAAGTAAGACTCCGTGAAGGAGCCAGGGAAGGTTAAAATGAGAATGATGGGAATTCTAGGTCGGCAGTGGCCAGTGGAGGAGCTATTTATAGGGAGGAGCCGTCACTCCCCTGTGGGAACCGGCAGAGACTGGGACGTGATGTGGCCCAGAGGGGATCACGGTTTGGTGTTCATGGAGCCTTCAGCTCTTTGTGGGTGACAAATGGGGAACAGAAGCCACCATTGCCAGGGCTGTAGAGGAGAGATTCTTGGAGAAGACACCCTCACATTTGATTTCAGGCTAGAAGTCTTTGAGGATATTGCTAGTGAGCATAGATTAAAAAAAATAGCAAAGGAGATGGTTGACATTCTGACATTCGGGTCAAAGAAAAGTTTAGTTTTAGAAGGCCAAGAATTGAGCAGCAATATTTAGCACAAAATAGTGTAGGATGGAATGTTTGTCAAATTCCTGAGGAATCTGAGGGGACACTCCTTATTACAGCTAAAGTCTTTTCTTTCCTCAGTAGTTGGTGTTCACAATTCAGTCCCCCTTTTTATTCTCGGGGACACATTCCAAGACTCCCAGGAGATGCCTGAGACCATGAATAGTACCAAATTCTCAATACACATATCCCTGATAAAGTTTAATGTATAAATGAGGCACAGTAAGAGAGTAGCAAGAAAACAAAATAGAACCCTTATAACAATAGACTAACAAAAGTAATGGGCAGGAGTCTCCCTTTCTCTCTCCAATTGTCTACTCGATTGTTCTCACCCTTCTTCTGATACGTGAGACGGTACAGCGCCCACGTGATGAGAAGAGTGAGGTGAATGACCTGGGATTCATGGTGGCACCGTGGGCTACAATGGCCTCCTTAGTGGTGGGGTCTGGAGTGTGGACATGCTGCTGAAGGTAAGTCTCACCTCCCCTAGTGACTGAGAAGGGCAGGGATGGTGGAGATTTCATCATATCACTAAGAACAGTGGGCAACTTAAAACTTATGAGTGGAAATCTACTCATAAGTGAAATTTACTTCTGGAATTTTCTATTTAATACCACAGAAACTACAAAGAGCCAGCTGTGGATATGAGAATGACCATATTCTGAGAGAGAGCTAAAAAGTATGTCCCTGGCATATTATTGATAGTTTTACTAAATAATTAATTAGATCACCATAAGTGGCACTGTTGGGAAAGATGGTATATTTTCAATTTAAATTTATACCTTTAAGGGAAGAATCTGAGTCCCTACTGTGAGGTTGGTGTAGAAGGGTGCTGTTTTACAGCAACAAAAGTAGGACAAATTAGGGGTTCTAACTTTCTCAGTTCATATTGACACTTTTATATGCATTCAAGAAGATATAGACAATTATATTTGACACCTCGTATCAAAGTTCATGCGGTGGGATCTCTGGGTAGCAGCAGAGAGCTGCCAAGAACCACTGCCTGAGACGTGCGGAAGACCCTCAGTGTTCCTGGGACTCTGAGTCCGTCCCCCCCTTCCTCCTTTCTTTTCTTGATTTCCTCCCTTGATCATCCTTCCCCACCTCCTCAGTTCTGCGGGTTCAGCCCCCTTGATGTCACCTCGTCTTTCTGTCCATGAGACAGTGCGTTGTCCTCGAGGAGCAGACAGAAGCCGTGTGGAGAGAGTGTGGTGCAGTTCAACTCTGTCCCTGGCCAATTCCTCACTCCTGGCTGATCTCCAGTCATGAGCCACCCTGGGGTCGTGAGCAAAATCCCACAGAGAACAGGAGCCCACGAAGGCGCCAGGGAGGAGAGAAAACCCAGCCGTCCTCCATGGCCTGCCTGTCCTGGGCTCAAGCAAAATCTTGTTTCATTCCCACGTGGGGAGCTGCCGTGTTCCTTGTCAGCTTTCTGTATTTCATTCCTGGCTCAGAAAGCTACTGAGCAGTGAAAATGGCTATTTGAGAGAAAAAAAAAAGAACAATTCCAACTCTGGAAAGGGTTCAAAGAGATGCCATTGACCTTCGATTCTTCCTCTGGAAAAGACAAGGAAGTTTCAGTGTTTTATTTTGGTCAGAATGTCTGCTACACGCTGTCATTTGTCCATATCCATTTTTGCCTTGCTCAGGTAAAGATTTATCACGCCCGTATTCAAATGTGACGTTATTATTATTTTCCATTGGAATGCCCTTTTAAGCCCAAAGCACTCTATCAGGAAAGGCTAATGTAATTTTTAAGGGCCACGACAAACTCACTGAGCAAAAAACTAAGTTTGTTTCTAAGACACGAGGGTATCATTTGGAACAACCTTTCTTCCAGACAATTGTGCTTTTCTATCTTAGAAAGGTGATTTGCATCAAAATGGGTAAAATGGTACTCTTTATGCTATATACAAATAAATACAATTAAATAGGCACAGGGGATCCAACAACTTAAAACATCCCTTCTTGATTATGCAGCTGTAAGAAAGTGACCACAGTGACCCAGGGAATCAGTTGTGGGAATAAGAAACCCCTTTACTGAGCGTCTTCTATGGACCAGGCACTTTGCACAACCCTACCATATTGTTCAGATTTTATTAAACACAGTCTTTTCCTTGTTCAGTGCCAAAGTCCTGAGGTTTATTTCAAGTCATTTTGGTGTTCTAGGAGATCTGTCCCCCGTTCAAGAGACATATACGTGTGTATTGTGTCAGCGTAAGAGCACATACCCTGACACGCAGCTTTTGCATTTGTAATTTTTTTTTTTTTACCCAGTCGCCTCATAAAAGATTAAAATGGAAGATTAGACTCCATTCAGAATTTGACAATGCTTCTATAATAAATCAGTTCTCATCATCTGGAAAAGAACTATGAGGTGGGACAAAAGCTGATTTGGGATTCATACCGTTGTATACCTACGCTTTAAAAAAAAAGATGCAATTTACACATCTGCAAATCTTAGGAATTGGCTTAGCGAATTTGCATGATTTGGGCCCATGAAGGCATTTCGCACACAAATTCCTTCCTTTCATCTCTAAAGGGTGCAGAAAGGGTACAAACATGTTTTTTGCAGATGATGTGAATTATTGACTGGCATAAATAGCAACTCACACTAAATGCTTCAGAAATGTGTTTTTTTATTGAGCGAAGATGGCATCCAGAATAAATATGAAAGAAAAATCATACTTTGTGAGAGCCAAAGCTACAGAGCTGGATACACTGTGTGTGCTTGGTGTAGCCGACATTAACATTCTGGTTGGCCTTTGTTGTTCATTTACTGTTTAGAGCATTGTTAAGTCATTTATACTCAATGGATGACAACAGAATGAAACAGACAAGATGACCTAGACTTACACTATTTAAACGGATGAGATAAAAGTTAACTATGGATTTTTACCTACTAAGAGAAGCTACTAGAAATGCATTGCCTTAAAAGGTATTATCCCATGTACTTTAAAATGGACTCAATCTGAATTTCTCTTAAAGGACTACATTTGGATACACTAAATAGTTTTCCTAAAAGTGGGTTTTTTAACACCATCAACCCAATCATCCCCGAACTCTAAGCTATACATAGAAATGCGACATGAATAAGCTAGAAAAGCCCGTAGTGTTCACTTGGTTTAATCACTTTTTTATAGATGGAAACTGAGCCCAGGAAAGTTTTGACTGGTGATGAAAAACCATCACACAGACCGGTGCAGAACCCTGATTCCGTCAGCCCTTCCTGACTCTTCTGGACGACGTCAACACAGGGCCACCCCTCCCCCAACAGGACGTTAAAGCCACACTGTGAAGCATTTGCAATCTGTAATATGAAGATTCTTGGTTATGAAAGGTTGCTTACCCTAAGGATCCTTTCTGACATAAAGACTAGTTTGGGATACATTTATAGGAGTAAATGGAATAAATGGTTCAGCTTATATAAATGCAAGAAATTATGATGAGATCAGTTTTTGTCATTTAAATTTGTTAAAGTTAGGCTCAGTGCCCATAGCACAATGGTTATAGTGCCAGCCACATACACCAAGGCTGATGGGTTCGAACCTGGCCCAGGCCAGCTAGGCAACAATGACAACTGCAACCAAAAATAGCTGGGTGTTGTGGTGGGTGCCTGTAGTCCCAGTTACTCAGGAGGCTGAGGCCAGAGAATAGCTTAAGCCCAAGAGTCTGCGGTTGCTGTGAACTGTGACCCCACAGCACTCTACCGAGGGCAACACCATGAGACTCTGTCTTAAAAAAAAAAAATGTTAAAGATAGTCCGTTGGGTCTGTAAATGATAAGAAATTTAGAAATTCTATATCTGTCTCTTTTCTTTTTCCCCTCTTGGTTAACTACAATGAATTAAACTATTGGATTGTAAGTTCTATTAGGGTAAAAATTGCTTCCGATGGTTTTATTATCCTGCCATCAAGATTTGCACCATCTCTAGAGCATAATAAACTCTATCTCCTCTCTCTTCCCCATCCCAGCTGAGTATATACATGAGCAAACACACATGCACACATATGCCTGCCCCTGTACTGAGATGCACAAACACATATGCACAATAAACAAGGGCTTATGAATAAGTAGCTAAATGGGTTAGTTATTCAGTAGAACCTAAGGATATGCCACAGAGCTGCCTTTTTATGTTTTTTTACAAAGAAACAGGATCTCACGATATCATCCAGGCTGGTCATAAACTCTTGGCCTCAAGTCTTTCTCCCCCCTCAGCTTCCCTAGTAGCTGAGATTAAAGGTCGCCTGCCTTACTGTGCCTGGCTCATTTTTAATTGTTTTCTTTTGAGACAGGGGTTTGCTATTTCTCAGGGTGATCTTGAACTCCTAAGCCTCAAATGATCCCCTTGCTTCAGGCTTCTGAGTACTGAGACTGTAGGTATGAGCCTGAAGTGAATTTGAAGATCTGAAGCCCAATAATTTCATCCTAAGATATTACACAGCAAAACCATGGAATATGTGTCCCCAAAACGCTCATGGCAGCGTTACGTGGAACAGCCCCAAACAGGAATCAGCCCGAATGTCAACAACAGCAGAACAGGGGAACAGAGGGAATGCACTCCATTCTATAGAATGGAGTTTTATGCCACAGTTAAAATGTATAAACTATGGTTACACCAAACAATATGAATGAAATGCAAACCCTGTCCAATAGATGAAGCCAGACTATTTCAGATTTCAGTCTATACAAGAACATTTACTTAAAATTCAAGTAGAAGCAAAGAATCCTGTGGTTACCTTTAGGGGTTAGTGTAACTCAGAAGGGGCAGAAAGGAAACTTCAAGGGTGACGATGATGTTTTCACTCCTGATCTGTTTCTGGCTGCACTTGGAAAAGTTCATCAAACTGACCTGCACTTTCTGTAGGTTTACACAAAAATTTCAAAGTCATTCCCTTCATGATTGTGTCACTTTCCACAAGTTACTTTCCTTTGCTGTGCCTCAGTTTCTTCATTTGAGAAACGGAGGGTTGACACGAGGGTCGGATACGCAAGTGCAGGAGGCGTAAGATCACCTGAAATGAAGCCTGGAGCATTTGCTCAGTATTTGACTGTAGAGACAGTTGCTGTCACAAACCTCAGGACCTTGTGGTAACATCTGCTAATTACCTAACAGACTTTTTAGGCCCACCGGGGGTTTGGGGGTAGTGATTTTCATTAATAACACCTTTATGTGGCCTGAAATAGCAATAGAACACTGTCATATTAAACAAACAGAAACTGTTTCCTTTTTATGTTTTTAATTGATGAATAAAATTGTGTGTATTTATTTTGTAAAATATGATGTTTCTAAACATATACATATTATGGGATGGCTAAATGGAGCTGATTAACATGCCTTACCCCACATAGTAATTTTAGCAGCTGTATTTCTAAAGGACTTTATGGAATCCTGATTCATGTTTTAAATCTGACTTATTCATTCCCCCATTACTTCACTCATACAGCTTTGTAATATGTGCTGTGCTAAGGGCTGGGATTACCAAGATCAACAAATAATAGTTTTTGACACAAAAAGTATGTGAAGTCTTGCAGCTTTTTCTTTTTCTTTTTTTTTTTGCTGGGGCTGGGTTTGAACCCACCACCTCTGTTATATGAGGCCGGCGCCCTACTCCTTTGAGCTACAGACACCGCCCCCCCCCCCAAAATATGTGAAAACTTAAAGAGGAAACACAGAGAGACACATGGAAAATGTAGAATAACAAAGTATGCAGGGAAGTCATTAAGACAAACAAATTTTTGGAGCAATGAATAAGATACTTAGCGTGTCTAGAGATGATTAGAAAGAAAAATAAATGTCGAAATGTGTTTTCGTTCAAGATTCATCAATTAACTTTACTTAATACATAAATAAATTAATTTTAATATTTAACATCTTAACCACTTCTAAATGTATAGTTCAGGCCGTGCTCTGTGGCTCACATCTATAATCCTGGGATACCAAGGCAGGTGGATTGCTTGAGCTCAGGAGTTCAAGACCATCCTAAGCAAGAACGAGACCCCATCTCTAAAATAGCCAGGCATTGTGGCGGCGCTATATTCCCAGGTACTCGGGAGGCTGAGGCAAGAGAATTCCTTAAGCCCAAGAGTTTGAGGTTGCTGAGTGCTTTGAGATACTACAGCACTCTACTGAGGGTGACAAAGTGAAAATTAGTCTCAAAAACAGTTAACAAATATCAAAAAGAGAAACAAAAACATGACTCCCAAGTGATTATAAGGAGCAAGAGGCTTTGGGTACCACTGGTCTAACAGTTAATGTTAAAGTCCTCATTGTATTGTTTGTATTAGGAGTTGAAAACAGAGGGAGGGATGAGGACGTGTCACCCCCCTTATGTCTTCCATTTGTCCTTTAGATTTGCCCTGTCATGTGCTCTACGCCCAGAACACTGACCCGCGTGGCCTGTGTCTGTGGGATTTTGGTGAGCAGCATCTCTAGGAGACAGTAAGAGAATGTCAGAGACAGAGGAAAGTGTAAACAGGTGTTGATTCCCCGTGCTCCTTCCCTCTGGTCGAGGGAACACCCAGGGTAGAACATCGTCCTCAGTCCCAGGCCACTCTCAGCAGACGTGTGGGTTCACATAGCTCCTTCTGGGGTTGCTGAGCTGCGTCAGAGCTGGAGAGGGGACAATCTCCCTCCTGTTACTCTTCCTACAGTTCTGAACAACCCTCAGCTGACGTCCTAAGCTCTGCCCACCCCTCCGTAGATAGTAGCTTCATTAAACTCCCCTCAATAATGGAAGTCAGTGGCAACGTGCCGTGTGCTTCATGCCCTGCTCCTGCCTGACGCAGTGGGAGAAGAAGAGCCGTGGGTGAAGATGGAACCTGGCAGAGGATGAACTTTAAGGAAACGGTGGAGAGTAATGAGGAGCCAGGGAAGGTGGTAGCCAGGGATTCGAATGGAGTAGAGTCTTTAAACGTAAGGATGGGAAGCTGTCCATTGTACGAGAGAGATCTGGAAAGCTTCTTCCTCAGAGAACTTTCAGTGTTGTGCAGAGACAAAGAATTGGATGGCAGGGGCTGGGGCATCAATGCAGGAGAAATTTGAAGAGCTGCTATTCGGCAAGTTTGATGGGAGGAAGAAGAAAGAGTTTGGAATTTATTAAAAAGGAGCTGTAAAGCAAAAGCAATTGATATTGTCAAATTCTTTTAATGAAAATTAGCTATGCTTGTATTGGTTTTTCTACCTTGCTAAGGCCCCGACCCTTTAATACAGTTCCTCATGTTGTGCTGATGCCCAACCATAAAATTATTTTCGTTGTTACTTTATTTTTTTTTATTATTTATTTATTTATTTATTTATTTTTATTGAATCATTGCTGTGTACATTAGTTCAACCATGGGGTACAGTGTGGGGGCTTCACATGCAATCTGAGATATTTTATCAACCTGATTGACATACCATTCATGATATTTTACTATATGAAAACATTCTTGATCCTTCTTTAGAAGTTTTCTC
>CAUYON010012122.1:0-18266 GCA_963573935.1 Arctocebus calabarensis | reverse complement strand
TCCTTTCTTTTGCCCAACTCAAATTCTTGTTACCTTAAGAATCATTCAAAATCTATCCATATTAATAATAATAGTCATAGACAATTTAATGTATTTAGGACTCTATTATGCATTTTACGAACATTATCTCATGTAAGCCGTTATCCTAATGTTATCAAGGAGAAAGAAACCCTTTCCAAAAAGCTCCAAATTTTAAGTTCAGAAAGTAGTTGAAAGCCAGGAGTCCCTGACAGATATTTTTTTGGGAAAAGAGCGATCATAAAGAACCCCCAGGAGACCCATGCTGAGCAGAAGTGTGAGGTTGGAACTGTCAAAGAGAGGCTCCATTAGAGTGATACAGGGTTCCTCCACTGAGGGATAAAGAGGGACCCCTATTTTCCACGCCTGGGTGAGCTCAGAAGTCTCTCATCAAAGACCCTTATCTCTAGACACAAACAGGTCACCCTTCAGGAAAGGTCATGATATAAAGCAGCCTGAAATGATCTGAGAGGTTCTTCCTTGACCAAGGAGCAAACACCTTAAATCCAGTCTGAGCCAAACCTTCACATGGCCAAATTTCTCTGATAAGTTTAACATCATTTTCCATCATTACAACTCTGGCTAACTGCTGTATTTCCCAGTAACTCTGAGGATGAACCTTATATGATAAGCTGCATTTAGGGGGAGGAACAAGATGGCAGCAGAGTAACAGCTTCTTTGCAACTAGGCACAATGAGATTTGGGAGATAAGACTCCCAGCACCGCTAGCATTTGGTCTTTACCCAGAAACATCATTTTGGGCACACAGGGAGACAGCAAGAGACTTCTGGACCCCAGGAGGAGGACAAGAGTAGTGGAGAATTGGTTGTGTTCAGTCTGAGGCCATGGCAGCTTGGGCTGTAGCTACAACAGCAGTGAGATTAAAGACACGAAATGCCTTCCCAGTGTTTTTTTTTTTTTTTTTTTTTTTTAATTTGGGCACTCAGTTTTAATTACCTTGCAAGAACTTGGGCACAAGTGCAGATGACTTTAAGTGTTGTCTAGGGTCCAGGAATGAGCCGCTGGGTTGGAATGGAGCTATCATTTTTCAGCTGTGGGCCACTCACAGCCATTGTGGGTGAGCTGCCCTGCAGGTTCCGCCCTCAGGGTCACAGAGTGAGGCCTTGGCTAGGTGACCATGGGTGAGTGATCTAGTAACTGTGAACAGCACCAAAGGCCAGGACTGATAGCGGGGAAGAGAGGAGCTTTCAGTGTTTGGGAGTGGGAGCATAGCCTTGCAGCCTCAGCCCTGAGGGGCATAGAGTGAGACTGGTTTTGGTGTGCCTGATAAGCAGGCACCCACTTCCAGAAATATCCCAGCAACACCTTCTTTCCTGGGACAGCCTCTGCTTAGCCAAGGTGAACAGTATAAAGTGTCTTTGAAGTGGGATGAGGAGAGACTCAAACTCTCAACCCAGTGGGTTTGAAGGCAAAGAAGTCAGCAGAGGCCTCCAGTCTCCTTCTTATACAGCTGTATTAGCATTGTGATTAGCATCTCATACCTCAAAAGATCACCAGTTGTCCAGGCAATATTCAGCTAGATAAATATACTGCTCTGTTTTCAGCTTTGGTTGTTGTTGTTGTTGTTTAATTTTAACTTTCCCCACCTAGATTTTTCTTCTCTATTTTTATTTCTTCATTTTTCTAGTGTAAATATAATTTTCCATTGCTGCCTTCTTTAAAATAAGAAGTTAATTTTTGCTAGTTTTTCCACCCCCTGTTAATTGGTTTTTCCCCTGACTTTACCCTGTAATGTTTCCTGTATGTTTCTTTTGGTTTGATTGATAGTATGTTTATTTTTCCTCTCTATCTGATGGAGGTGTGGTACTGTGCTGCTCAGGCTGGACAAGAGCTGCTGGCATCAAGGGAACCACCCAAACTAGCACCACAAGAGGTTGGAGGGTTTAAAGTGTGTGTCGGTGTACCCTGCTGTATATCTTTATATTCCTATATCCCTCTTTGTGTTCTTTGCATCTGTCTGTCAATATTCTCTTTTACCCATCCCCTCGCCTTCCTCTTTTTTCTATTTTGTTATCTTTTTTCCCTTCTTGCAATTCAATATTCTCATTCTTTTAGTTCTGTACCAAAAGGACTCATCAATACCTTAGGTCAGAGACACAGTAACTTACAGAGCATGAGGCAGTGAAAGGAAAATTAGGGCAAGGAAAGGGATAAAAGAAAACACTCATGAGGAAGAAACAACAGAAAAATCCTGGCAACATGAAAAACCAGACCAGACCTACCTCCCCTGACACACACACACACACACACACACAAAAGCACACAGACAAGCAAAGGGACCATTAAGTAGTACTACAGACAATTCCACCCATAAAGAAATGTTACAAATGATTGAAGGAGAATTTAAAATAAAGATGATGAAAAAAATGAAGGAAATTGCTTAGAAAGTAGAAAATAACCAAAAGAAGATCCAAAAACAGACTAAAATAAGAGATGAATGTCATGCAGAATATAGAAAGGATACAGCAGAGCTGAAGAAATTGAAGCAGTCAATTCAAGATCTTAAAGATGCAGTAGGCAGAATCAATAACAGATTAAACCATAAAGAAGAAAGACTCGGCGGGGGGGGCAGAGCAAGATGGCTGACTGAAAGCAGCTTCCGAAAAAGGCTCCTGTCCAAAAGGGAAACTGCGCAATTAACCTGAATACTGGGAGTCCAGCTGAGAGAGAGAAGTGATTTCTGCGTATAACCTCTGCTGACACTGGCTGCAACCCCAAGAAAGCACGCTTCAGGTACAAAATTCATCTGAAAGGAAGAGTGTCCCGTCCCCTCCCCCAAGAAACCTCTGAGTTTCTTGCTTTTCTGTTTCCTTTCTTTTTATTCTCCTCTTTTGCTCCTGCGAGTTTTCTACAGACAAGTGGTGAACTGTGGACCTCTTGTCTCACCCCATGGAAGAGTGTTGTGGGAAGTGAGGTGTGCTTCCCCTGAGCACCCCGGTGTGACTGAAAACTCTATTGCTAGGCAAAAAACTGAACTAAAGTTTTTCCCACCATTCTGAACTTACTGTTCACCCTTTCCCCCTTACCTGACGAACCAGAAACCTAACCCCCACTGAGATTGAGGGAAGACATCCCTGAGCAGCGCTCCCACCCCCGACTGCAGGAACAAGCGCCCAACCGGGAAAAGACTACAGGTGGGGCCGTGGCAATGCTCCCTCCCCTCTGGACAGGGAAGCCACTGGCAAGTGTCTGGCCCTGTGCCCCAAGCTTGATGGGCTTCTGCAGGTCTGCTGTCCAGTAGAAACTCTGACGGTGACCGCCAGGCCTCCGCAGGTCTGCCTCCAACCAGGAACTCCTCTCCTGGCGACTGCGCGGGCCTCCACCTGGCACCCACAGGGTCCCCGCAGGCCAGCCCCTGGCCACTAAATCCCCTGGTGACCATGAGGCTCAGTGCCTGAGCTTACAGGGCTTCCGCAGGCCTGCCTTCTGCCAGGAACTCTGCCTGCAACTGCCAGGCCTCTGCAGGCCAGCCCATGGCCAGAAATGCTCCCAGCAACTGCTTGGCCCAACGCCCTAGTTTGCCGGACTTCCACAGGTCAGCCGTCTGCTAGAGATTCTTCAGTGACCACCAGGCCTCTGCAGGTCTGCCCCTAGCCAGGAACTCCCCAGGCGACCATGCAAGCCTCTGCCTGGCACCTGCAGGACCCCAGTAGGTCCACCCTTGGCGAGTAAATCCCCTGGCGACAGTGCGGCTCCACACCCCATGCTTGCAGGGCTTCTACAGGCCTGACTTCTGCCAGGAACTCTGCCTGCAACCGCCAGGCCTCTGCAGGCTCAACCCAGGCAAGGAACACCCATGGCGACCACCTGTCTATGTGCCCCATCCTTGCCGGAATTCTGAAGATTTGGCCGTCTGCTACAGACTCTGTTGGCAACTGCCAGGCCTCTGCAGGTCTACCCCCAGCCAGGAACTCCCCCAGGGAACTCATGGAACTCCCCCTGGCCTCCACAGGGACCCCACAGTTCCGCTCCTGGTCAGGGACAGTACAGGCGACCGCACAGGCCTCCACCTGGCACCCACAGGGACTCCTCAGGCCAGCCTGCTGCCAGGAACTCCTCTGGGAACTTCCAGGCCTCTACAGGCCTTTCCCTAGCCGGAAACTCACCCGGCGACGGTCTGGCCCTGCATCCCACACTTGCCAGGCTTTTGTAGGTCTGTTTTCTGCCAGGGACTCCACCCGTGACTGCCAGGTCCCCAAGCCAGGGTCTCTCTTGGCAACTGTGCAGGCCTCCACTAGGCACCCACGGGGCCTCCACAGGCCAGCCTTCTTCCCAGGACCCCACCAGTGATGGCCAGGCCTCTCTGCAGTCCCACCGCCGGCCAAAAACTTCCCGGACAACCGCATGACCCAAAGCCCACCACTTGAAGGGCCAGACGCAACATTGAAAAATAACCATGGGGCAGAATCAATGGAAAATCTCTGGCAATACGAATAATCAAAGTAGACCAACCCCTCCAAGTAACAACAAGACAGACACAGCAAAAGATCTCCTGCATAGGCAAATGGCTGAGATGTCTGAAAATCGAATTCAGAATCTGGATTGCAAATAAGATCACTGGAATGGAGGAAAAGATGGAATTAGAATTTCAAGCAGTAATTCAAAAGATGACCCAAAAGATTTCTCAAGAATTTAACAAATTCAAAGACAAATTGACCTAAGATTTTGACACATTGAGACAAAAAGTTGCAGCCCTTAAATATCTGAGAAATTCAGTAGAATCCCTCAGTAACAGAATGGAGCAAGTAGAAAAAAAGGATTTCTGACATGGAAGACAAAGCTTTCTAATGCTCTCAACCCTCCAAAGAGCAAGAGAAATGGAAGGTAAAAACACATCACTCTCTCAGAGAGTTCTTGGATAACTAAAATAAAACCAATATTCGCCTAATAGGGATCCCCAAAAGCGATGAAGCAGCCCCACAAGACACAGAATCCCTTATTCATGAGATTATGAAAGAGAACTTTCCAGACATGCCAAGAGATTCTAAAATTCGGATAGCAGACAGTTTTAGAACCCCAGCACGACTCAACCCGAACAAGACATCCCACAGGCACATCGTAATTAAGTTCACTAAAGTAAATATGAAGGAGAAAATTTTGAAAGCAACCAGACGCAAGAAATCGATAACCTACAAGGGGAAGAATATTAGAACAACTGTAGATCTCTCTGATCAAACTTTTCAAGTGAGAAGAGAATGGTCATCGGATTTAATCTCCTAAAACAAAATAACTTTCAACCCAGGATCTTGTGTCCAGCTAAACTGAGCTTCATTTATGATGGAGAATTAAATATTTTAATGACATCCACATGTTGAAGAAATTTGCCATAACTAAACCAGCTCTCCATGATATTCTCAGACCTATTCTCCATAATGACCAGCGTAATCCCCCAATGCAAAAGTAAAGTAATTCAGAAACGTTTAGTCAAAGTCCAAATCACACAGCGACAAAAGGATTAAAAATGTCCACTAGATCTTCTCGAGATTTATCATTGGTTTCAATTAATGTGAATGGTTTAAACTGTCCTCTAAAGAGGCATCGGTTGGCTGACTGGATAAAAAAACTCAGGCCAGATATCTGCTCTATACAAGAATCACATCTTACCTTAAAAGAAAAATTTAGACTCAAGGTGAAGGGATGGTCATCTGTATTCCAGGCAACTGGAAAACAGAAAAAAGCAGGTGTTGCAATCTTATTTGCAGGTACAATAGGCTTTAAACCAACCAAAGTAAGGAAGGATAAAGATGGACATTTCATATTTGTTAAAGGTAAAACACAATGTAATGAGATTTCAATTATTAATATTTATGCACCTAAAGAGAATCCACCTCAATTTATAAGAAAAACTCTAATAGATATGAGTAACTTGATTTCCTCCAGCTCCATATTAGTTGGAGATTTTAATACTCCTTTAGCAGTATTGGATAGATCCTCTAAGAAGAAGCTTAGTAAAGAAATTTTAGATTTAAACTTAACCATTCAACATCTGGATTTAACAGACATCTACAGAACATTTCACCCTAATAAAATTGAATACACATTCCTCTCATCAGCCCATGGAACATATTCCAATATTGACAGCATCTTAGGTTTCAAGTCTAACCTCAGCAAATTGAAAAGAATAGAAATTATTCCTTGTTTCTTCTCAGACCACCAAGGAATAAAATTTGAACTCAATAATAACAGGAATCTGCAAACTCATAAAAAAAACATGGAAGCTAAATAATCTTATGCTGAAGGATAGATGGGTCATAGATGAGATTAAGATGGAAATTACCAGATTTTTGGAACAAAATGAAAATGAAGACATAAATTATCAGAACCTCTGGGATACAGCAAAGGCAGTCCTAAGAGGGAAATTTATAGCACTGCAAGCCTTCCTCAAGAAAACAGAAAGGGAGGAACTTAACAACTTAATGGGACATCAAGAAACTGGAGAAGGAAGAACTTTCTAACCCTAAACCCAGAAGAAATAAGCAAAATTAGAGCAGAATTAAACAAAATTGAAAACAAATGAATTATAGAACACATCAATAAATCAAAAAGTTGGTTTTTTGAAAAGATCAATAAGATAGATAAACTTTTGGCTAACTTAACCATGAAATAACAGAATAAAAAGTCTAATTTCTTCAATCAGAAATAGTAAAGACGAAATAACAAAAGACCCCTCAGAAATTCAAAACATCCTTAACTAATATTACAAGAAATTGTACTCTCGGAAATATGAAAACCTGAAGGAAATTGACCAATACTTGGAAGTCGACACCTACCCAGAATTACCCAGAACCAAATGGAAATGTTAAAGAGGTCTATATCTATTTCTGAAATAGCATCAACAATACAAAATCTCCCTGGAAAGAAAAAGCCGGGACCAGATGGCTTCACCTCAGAATTCTATCAAACCTTTAAAGAGGAACTAGTACCTATATTACTAAACCTCTTCTAAAACACAGAAAAAGTAGGAATACCACCCAATACATTCTATGAAGCAAACATAGCCTTGATCCCTAAACCAGGGAAAGAACCAACAAGAAAAGAAAATTACAAACCAATATGACTAATGAATATTGATGCAGAAATATTCAACAAGATCCTAGCAAACAGAATCCAGCAACACATCAAACAAGTTATACACCAAGATAGGACCAAGTGGGCTTTATCCCAAGATCTCAAGGAAGGTTAAATACACGTAAATCTATAAATGTAATTCAGCACATAAACAAATTAAAAAATAAAGACCATATGATTCTCTCAATTAAAGCAGAAAAAGCTTTAGACAATATCCAGCATCCCCTCATGATTAAAACACTTAAAAAAATGGTATAGAAGGGACATTTTTTAAACTAATCGAGGCCATCTACAGCAAAACCACAGCCAATATCATATTGAATGGAGTTAAATTGAAGTCATTTCCACTTAGATCAGGAACAAGGCAAGGTTGCCCATCGTCTCCTCTGTTCTTGCATATCGTAATGGAAGTTTTAGCCATTGCAATTAGGGAAAGAAAGGCAATCAAGGATATCCACAAAGGGAGAGAAGAGATCAAACTTTCACTCTTCGCAGATGATATGATTGTATATCTGGAAAACACCAAGGATTCTACTACACAACTTTTAGAAGTGATCAAGGAATACAGCAGCGTCTCAGGCTACAAAATCAACACCCATAAATCTGTAGCCTTTGTATACACCAACAATAGCCAAGCTGAGAAAACAGTCAAGGACTCTATTCCTTTCACAGTAGTGCCAAAGAAGATGAAATATTTGGGAGTTTACCTAACAAAGGATGTGAAAGATCTTTATAAAGAGAACTATGAAACGTTAAGAAAAGAAATAGCTGAAAATGTTAACCCATGGAAAAACCTTCCATGCTCATGGCTGGGAAGAATCAATATTGTGAAAATGTCTATAGTTCCCAAAGCAAAATATAAGTTTAATGCAATTCCTATTAAATTCCTATTTCATTGTCATATTTTAAAGATCTTGAAAAAATAACACTTCATTTTATATGGAATCAGAAAAAACCTTGAATAGGCCATACATTACTCAGAAATAAAAACAAAGCAGGAGGAATCACCCTACCAGACCTGAGACTCTTACTATAAATCGAAAGTGATCAAACAGCATGGTACTGGCACAAAAACAGAGAGGTAAATGTTTTGAACAGAATACTGAACCAAGAGATGAATCCAGCTACTTACCGTTACTTGATCTGTGACAACCAACTAAAAACATTCAGTGGGGAAAAGACGCTCTATTTAACAAATGGTGTTGGGTGAACTGGCTAGTGACATGTAAGAGGCTGAAACTGAACCCACACCTCTCACCATTAACTAAGATAGACTCTCACTGGATTAAAGACTTAAACTTAAGACATGAAACTACAAAAATTCTAGAAGAAAGTGCAGGGAAAACTCTTGAAGGAATCGGCTTGGGTGAATATTTTATGAGGAGAACTCCCCAGGCAATTGAAGCAGTATCAAAGATACACTACAGGGACCTGATCACTTTAAAAAGCTTCTGTACAGCCAAGAATATAGTACGTTTAGCAAGCAGACAGCCCTCAGAATGGGAGAAAATATTTTCAGGTTATGTCTCCGACACAGGTTTAATAACCAGAATCCACAGAGAACTCAAACATGTTAGCAAGAAAAGAACAAGTGATCCCATCTCAGGATGGGAAAAAGACTTGAAGAGAGACTTCACTAAAGAAGACAGGCACACAGCCAACAGACACATGAAAAAATGTTCACCATTCTTAATCATCAGAGAAATGCAAGTCAAAACTACTTTGAGATATCACCTAACTCCAGTAGGATTAGCCCACATAAAAAAATCCCAAAACCAGAGATGTGGGCATGGATGTGGAGAATAGAGAACACTTTACACTGCTGGTGAGAATACACACAAATACGTTCCTTTTGGAAAGATGTTTGGCGAGCATTTAGAGTTCTAAAAATTGACCTGCATTTGATCCTATAATCCTTTACTAGGTATATACCCAGAAGACCAAAAATCACATTATAACAAAGACATTTGTACCAGAATGCTCATTGAAGCCCAATTCATAATTGCTAAGTCATGGAAGAAACCTAAGTGCTCATCAATCCACAAATGGATTAATAAACTGTGGTAAATGTATACCATGGAATATTATGTAGCCTTAAAGAAAGATGGAGACTTTACCTCTTGTGTGTTTACATGGATGGAGCTGGAACACATTCTTCTTAGGAAAGTATCTCAAGCATGGAAAAAAAATTATCCAATGCACTCACCACTACTATGAAGCTAATGGTATAACCCAACTGTAACACAAGAATACAGGGAAAGTGGCAAGGGTAGGAAGAGGAGAGGGGAGGTTGGGGCGGAGAAAGGGTATTGGTGGGGCCACACCTATGGTGCATCTTAGAGGGGTACAGGTGAACCTTGCTAAATGCAGAATACAAATGTCTTCATATAATAACGGAGAAATTGCCAGGAATGCTATGTTAATCAGTTTGATGAAAATAGTTAAGATTGTATATGAAACCAGCACATTGTACCCCTTGATTGCACTATTGTACACAGCTATGATTTAATGATAAAGATAATAAAAAAAAAGTAAAAAAAATAAATAAATTATAATGTTTGGGAAATATTGGTTTAAAATATATTATATGTACATATAAATATAGACATAAGTTTAAATTAAATTCTTTTTTGTAAAAGGTGGAAGATTCATTCGATCTCACGAGTAACCAGAGTATTAAATTATTTTTTTAATGTGGCAATTTATGTTACATATGCGGCTTGTGTGATTTTTCTATTGGATGATGTTTTTCTAGAGCATTCTTGGAGGGGACAGTGGTCAGACCGATGGTCAGAGAAGGCCTCCCTAAAGAGGTCATTTTGTGGCTGAGAACTTCAGACGGGGAAGGAGCCAGCCACGTCGAGACAGAGCAAACAGCACATGGGAAGGGCCGGAGGCAGAGTGCACTGGGTACATTTGAGGGACGGAAGGAGGCAGAGGCCTGGAAGTGAGGCAGGGAGGGACCCCCTGAACGTGCAGCCGGGCCTGGACTCTACAGACTGGATGACTCGGACCTTCCAGAGGCAGCCACACCAGTGTCTCCCGGCTCACGTGCTCTTCTGTAATGTGACCCGGCTACCCCCACCTGTGTGTCCCCCCATCGTGACAGTGTGTGCCTGCCTCCTTAGATGAACAGAGCACAAAGGAGGTAACTATGTGACTTCTGAGGCTCGATCAAAAAAGGCCACGCAGCTCCCCCTGGTCCTGCAACTTCTCTCCAAAAGGCCCCACCAGCACATAGTCACCACACTGTGAGGACACCCACGCCATGTGGGTGGCCACGTGCAAGTGACCCCATCAACAGCGTCACCCGAGCCCAGGCCTGGTGCACAGAACAAGCCACTGCTCAGATCCTACCCAGAGTCCAAGTGCACAAATCTGAGAGCGCTGGCGTGCCACACCACACAGCTGCAGGTGATTTCACACCTGCCCATATTCGCCCGAGCATGAGACACAAGGAGGCATTTAAGCTGCGTTCTACGCGTATTCGGCAGCTTTCAGCATGAAAGTGGCGAGATTTGACCTTTAATGTTTAGGATGTTTCTCCTGGCTGCTGTGTGAGAACTGACGGGTGGGGCAAGAGCGGATGAGTCAGGCCATGCTCAGACGGCAGGTGCAGCAGGAACCAGGCATCTAGCGCTCCTGCTTCCCCTGCACTGCTGTTCACGCGCCCACAGTCCCTCCAACTGTTAACACCGCAGACAGATCGTCAGGAAGGCAAACTGCCAGTTCCAGGTCACACAGCTCCAGGGCCCAGACGCTTGTGGGCCACCTCTCAGGACTGACAATGAGCGCTCAGAACAGACCTGCGCAGGCTGCACTGGGTGGGAGCTGTCGGGAACCAAGACCACGTGTGCATGTAGCATGGCAGGGCACTGCCTGTGTCCCCACCCCCAGGGAATGTCTGCAACATAGCCCACCCTCACTCGGGCCACCTTCTGCCTCTGGTGAGGACACCAGCAGACCCACCCAGGAAATTGTGGGATGATCCTTTCTCAGGAAGGCAGACATCAGATGACCAGAAAACTCCACTAACATTTGCACCAGCCTTAAGCAAGTCCCCTTCCCTCTTTGGGCCTCAGTTTTCCCATATATAAAATGGGAAGGAAAAGGAAAAAAGACCCCTCTATTTCTTTATAGTCTCAATGTTGTGGAAGTCGGGAAACCTGAGACCTGGGTTGATTCATCCCTCTAGTTTAAGTGGCAGAGAACCAGCTCCAACTAGCTCAGCAGAAAAGGAGGAGCAGACTGGCTCACGTAACTGAAAGCCCAGGGGTGAGCTTCAGATGTGGCTAGACCCAGAAACTTGCCCAGTGTCACGAGAAGCTGCCTCCCCCACCCTCCCGGCCCCCATCCTTATGCAGAGCCTGCCTGGCCTGGGAGCTCCAGGCTTGCTGTGTTTACCACGGGCTATATTTCACACCTACCCAGGGGTCTGACTGGCTCTTTGGGGGTCATATGACCACTCAGAGACCAGTTGATGTCCTCCAAGGGATTAGGATGCTCTTGGTGGCCAACTTGCTCACCTGCCTGATTCATAAGCAGCCTCAAGACCCCAGCAATCCAGGTAGAGGGTGGTTTTGAAAGGCAAAGGAGCCAAGAGCTGCCTTCTATATAGACCTCTCCTGGGCTGTTGTGAGACCAGGGTGGAAGGAATAGGTCAGGGACGGTGTTCAGGGTTGTGTGACCCGAAGTGTCAGGACAGCCAGAGCCCTGGAGCCTGCCCACACTCCGCCCTGTGCTCACCAGTCTGTCTGCGCCTGGCAGAATATGACACCTTGCGAGGTGCTTCCTGCTCTGAAGAAGCTGCCCAGATCCGTCTCCCAGGGCCCCACTAAAGAGATTATGGGGCTGTCTTTTAGCAAAAATGCCAGGCTTCTGGGTTGGCTTAGCTAATCCCAACAAAGGATAACAGGCCCCTAATTAATTCTCTGAATCTGATGGCAGTGCAAACGCCAGCCAGTCCACCCGCCTTAATGAGTTTAATTGACTGGACTTGATGATTTTATTCGAAACCTATCGCCGCAAATTAAGCTCTTAAAAATGCACTTGAACTTGACTGGCAGTGGTAATCCCAACAAAGTCTGTTTAATCTTTCGGCTGCCCACGCGGGGCTGTGGGTTGCCGAGCTCCTTTGGCACAAGCGCTGGGCTCCCCTCCTTCTTGCTCCAGGGTGGGGTCCCCTCTGATGGAGGACTGGGGGAGGACCACCCTTGACCCCTGCTGCCCACTCTGAGGGTCTATGGTGTCTCTCTGCCCACCCTGACAAGACCACTTGCTTCAGGGTCCCAGTGCCCTGCTTATGTAGTTTGTTAAGTGTCTTTGGTGGTCAGCTCCACACAGATGGACGTGACCCTGCAGACACCTGTCCTCCTGAGGAAGGCAGGTTGCAAGATTGTCCACTGGGCTCCACCCTCCCCTCTCTCAGGTTGACTGTGCAGCTCCCCCCACTCGGGGCAGAGCCGCTCCCCACCTGGTGATGCTGGTGGCCTGCCAGTGCAGTGGCCAGAAGGATGGGCAGGAAAGATACTGAATCAGCACCAAGCATACCCTGCACTCTCCCTCGGAGTCTCACATCTGCCCAGCAACTGTCCCCATCCAGGATGCTGGAGCAAGGGAGGCCTCAGGGAGGAGAGCCAGGTGGTCACAGCCTGCTCCAAGTCCCAGCCAAACTAGAAGCTGCACCCTGAGCGGGCATAGCCTAGACCAGCCAGCTCAGCACAGACCACCTGGACACAGCCAACATCCCAGCCTTATCTTGAGCCTGTCCTGTGACCCAGCTCCCCCAACTTGTAGCCATTCTTGTCCTGCTAGGGAGCTGGCCCCTGTCACCAGACCCACTTCAGATATTTGGGAAAAGGATTGAGATTTATCCTTCTGTCCCAGAAGGTTATGTGCTCAGATTGAGCTTCCTCCTCCCCAGGGACCAGAGGTGGACTGGGTGCTCCAAGTAAGACATCCATACACACATTGACAGGTGCACACACATGCACACACACCAGCAGCACACATGTACACACATACACAAACATATGTGTACATAAACACTTAAAGCAATCTCATAATACTCTGGGCACAGGACAACTTACCTTGCAGCTCCTTGTAGCTGTTTGCTAGGAAAGCCACTCCAAGAAGACAAGGAACACCAGCGCCCTTATGTTTTTCAAATGTGTTTTCCTATCAGATTGGCCGTTCTCCGGGTGTCCCCACAGCACCCGGTGAGGACTGGATGAGATGCTGTGGAAGGGAACCTCGCTGCTGGGAGGGCCTCATGAAGCAGCCTCTGTGAGGGCAGCAAGGGGTCCTCGTCAGGATTATCCATGGACCCAACAATCCCAGATGTGGACTTTCACATACCGATGTGCCCGCCCAAGTGCAAAGCGGCCCTGGGCAGGGCCACCAGCACCTCATTGCTTCTAATGGAAAAAGAGCAGGAACAAACCAATGTGTCCCCCTTATTTCAAAAGCATGCAAATGCATTACCTGTTTTGTAAAAACAACAATAACAAAAGCTGCACAGAACAAGTTTGTGAAGGTTTGCTGGTCGGGCAGAGGGAGGCACAGTCACTGTGGTCACATGCTGGGGACCCTTCCCCACTTGATCTCCTGTGGAATGTCAACACCTCTCACCCCACAGGCTGCCTGTCACCCTCTCTCCCTCCCCTGTACCTCTGAGCACACAGACAGGAGGTTGTGGGAGCACCTCTAGCTCCCCACCCCTGCCCATCACGTCCATAACAGCCCAGAGCAGTGTCCAGGGCTGATGGAGCCCCACGATGGCCAGAGACCCCAGGGTTTCCAGCACCTGAGAGCCTGAGAAGCAAGCAGCTTTGATGAAATTTTCAAACTCCGTGCATCTTTCAGGCAGAGGCCGGAGGTAGAGGAGCTGAGCTTGGCGAGGGAAGCTCCCTGGATGCCTGCTGTGCAAATTCTGGGCCTGGGGGCCAAGGCTGAGGCTGGAGCTAGGGCTGGGGTTGAGGGCTGTGTTGTCAAGGTAGACAAGCCCCAGCCCCTCCATGCCAGGCTGGGGATGAACAGACCTGGGGAGGCAGTGGGGGTCAGCATCATGGCAGCAGGCCAGGGCCCTCAGACAGTGGCCTCTACCCTCTCTGCTCTGGAGATCCCTGTGCTGGCCACTCCTGTTCCAGGGCCCCAAGAACAGTTATGTAACCTCACATGGCCTGGCATCCCAGCTGCACAGAGACTTCTCTGCACCTGTGGGTACTTGGGAGGCCCAGAGAGCCCCATGCAGTTCGAGGGCAGCACAGAGGTGGAGTGGCCTGGTCCCACTGTCTCCATTTGGGTTCTTCCAGGATTTAATCATGGGGCTGAGCCAGGATGCCCAGAGAGTGGGGGAGCAAGGAGACAGCAGTTAGAAGGCTGTGTAAAAGGGCTCTTTGCGAACATGTGGCCTCTGGGGCAGGAGGGGAAAAATGGGAGTCCTTGGCTTGGTTGAAGGGGTGGTGACAGGGCCTTAGGGCATGACAGAGTCAGGGAGAGAGTTGTACTCCGGCCTTGAGGGAGCAGAATCACCTGGAAGCTGCTTTTAAGGTTTCCTTTCCTGAGTAGTGGTCTCTAATACATTCAAAGTGTGATCTGAACCAACGACATCCATCCAGGTTGCCTGCAGGCTTTTTAGAGATGCACCATCCAGCCTGCCAAGGTCCTTGCAATACAGCAAGCCCAGCATGTAACAGGCTGGTGCCTGAACACCTCTGGCCTCCCAGACCAGGGCAGCCTGGGGGTAGCAGTGCTCTGGGCCTTCTTCCCCTGCCCCTATGTTGAAAGGAGGAAGAGTGGGGTGCTGCAGGCTTCTGCATAGCACGGATGATGAGATGGCCACAGCAGGTACAGGGCTCATGCCACCAACCACAGGAGGGGACAGGGCCCATGGGCAACCCACACGGAGAGCGGAGGGCGCTGGGAGCACCCAGCCCGCGTTGGTTCCAGAACCCCACCACGCAGAGGTAAGGTGCCACCTTACTCTTCCCAGCGGGGTCTGTGCTTTTTGAAGGAAGAAATTAGGACTTGACTTGTCACTTTCATTGATTAGTTACTGTGTTGATTTCTATCAGTTCCAGTGATCTTTTTTGCATTCTAACTTCAATTTGCCGCCCTTCAGCTTTCCTTCTGGGGTTGCTCATGCGTCGTTTGGAGGAGAGAGAACAGTGTACGGGCTTTCTAGTATGTTCTCCTCAGTTCTTGTATTCAGCTTTACTCCCATGTTTCCACCACCTGCTTAGCTCTGATTTCTCATCTTATTTTCTTTCTTTCTTTTTTTTTTTGGATGGAGACAGACTCTCACTCTGTCACTCTGGCTGGAGTACCCTGGTGTCATAGCTCACAGTAACCTCAAACTCCCGGGCTCAAGCAGTCCTCCTGCCTCGGCCTACTGAGTAGCTGGGACTACAGGTGCCCACCACCATGCCTGGCTAGTTTTTCTATTTTTAGTAGAGACAGGGTCTTGCTTTGCTCAGGATGGTCTTGAACTCCTCCTGCCTCTGCTTCCCAGAGTGCTAGGATTACAGAAGTAAGCCACCGTGCTCGGCCTTAATTCTCATTTTCAATCTATGTTCCATCTACTTAAAAACTATTTCATGGATATTAACTCTATCCTCCTCCCTAATCCCACCCCTCTGTGTTCCCAGCCTTCTGCTGGGCAGCTCATGGTTCTCTTGCCTTTTACCTCTTTACTCTAAATCGCATTTTTGAACCTTTTATTATTATTTTTTGTTTTAGTGGGAATTGATTTTGCATTCTCAAGGTCTCATCTTTGTTAAGTTTCTTTACTTCTCGTTTCTAAATTTTGTGTCATGCATTGTAACAATATGAATTCTTTTACAGTTGTGCTAACCCTTTATTGGAGCGCCGGCTGCCCACCCCTCACCCTGTGGTTCCGCTCACCCATCCCTCCATCTCTCTCCTGCGTCCTGCGGGCAGGGCCACCTTCACCTCCCCTGCAGCTCTCCTGGGCTGCTCCAGGACTTCCTGTGAGAATCGTCCTCTGAGAGCCCAGGACACATCTCTAGGAGGAAGTACCTGTCCCTGTGGCTTTCTAGAAGCTTCACTAAACTGAGGGACCTCCAACATCAGCCCCAGGACACACAGGGCACCAGGCTGCAGTTCAGAGGCTGCGAGGGACGGGGGTGGGTATGGGCCTGTGGCGCCCTGCAGACCCCAGAGGGTCCAAGAGAAGAGTGCAGGTCCTGTTCCCTGTAGAGGAGTGGGCCTGACCTGAGTCAGGAAGACTCCCCCATGGGAGGCGCGGGCTGCAGAAGTGTGGGCTGGAATATTGTGGAAGCTCCATTTTACCAGCCATGGGGGGGAGGGGGGGGCATAGGGAGCCTCAAGCCCCCCCCACCCTGCCCAACATGTCCACTCATGCATCAACTCCATTATCTTGCAACCCCCCATACCACACGCCCTCAGCATCAGGGCCCTTGGTGTCAGCCCCCTGCCATGTCTCCTGGTGGCAGGAACTCAGGCAAGTCATAGCCTTTCTGGGCCTCATTTGTGGTCTGTGAAGGGGCCAGAGCCCCCTGATCTTGCGAGAGCTCGCGGCTAAGACACCAGGAACAGGGACGAGCTCAGCCCTTAGGGCTCCTTCCTTCTCCACCTTGGCCGTGACCTGAGCGCCAAGGTCAGCCCCACCAGCCACTTCCTCACCACCCCCACGTCTGTGTTTTAGTTCTTAATACTGCAGAGCAAAGTGCCACGGGTGCAGTGACGTAAAACATGATCCATGACATCTAACAGTCGCTCAGAGCAGGTGTCCAGCACGGGCGGGCTGCTCCTCTGCTCCAGGAAGAGATCTAGACGACAGGGCTGTGAGCACAGCTGGGGCTCCTCGGGCCCTCCCCCTGGCTCACTGGGTGTTGGCACTGTTCTGTTCCTCGCAGCTGTAGGCCTGACCCCCCACTGTCTCACTGGCATTCAGTGGGCTCATCTCAGCTCTAGAGGCATTCCTTGGCTCCTTATACAGCAGGCACTGGCTTCCTCTCTCCGATCGCTCTCAGTCCAATCCAATATGAGGGGACCTTGGGCATGACAGTCCCCTCACCATGGCCGTAGAGCATAACCTACTCCCAGGTCCCTCCCAGGCCCCAGGGGAGGGATGACACAGAAGGGGCAGGAGTTGGGGCCATCTCAGGGCAGTGCCCGCTGCAGCCTGTGGACACCCAGCACTCTGGAGGCCTCCAATCAACAGCCCTGACTCCATTAATTATAGATTTTGCCTGGTAACCATTGCCAAGCAACAGCTCCTGAGAAAGAGATGTCAAAGAATTGGGTGTGTGCTCATGGTTGCGATAGGAAATGTCGGTCAGCGGGTGCCAGGCCCAGGCCCGCCTGCACATAGGACTTCCTCTGTCCCGGCCACACTGGTGTATGGAAGTCTGGTTGGTCACAGCCCCACTATGGGGCCTTGAGAGGGTCACGTGGTCCCTGTGGAAATCGGGCTTCTGTCAGACTGGAAACGCATCTCAGCAGCTCTCTGTGAGGGGATAAGGGCACATGATGCCTCTGGGGCCCTAAAACGCTGTGGCTGAACAGCACTGTGTGGATACCCAGTGGGCCAGCAGGAGGGCCCGAGAGCCTCAGATGTGCTCACAGCCCCTGGCGGGGCTTGAGGGAGGCGCTCTGAAGGGTTTCCCTGAACCGCCTGGGACGGCGCGGGCCCCACCATCCCTCTTTGCTGTCTCTCTCTTTTTTTTTTTTTTTAAGTCATCTTCATTTATTCACATAATGAGAATTTATTGATCTTCTCTATGGCAGATACTAAGCTGAACCCTTACATCATTAAGAAAAAAAAATTATTTTCTATGTAAGTTAACAGAAAGCTGAGACATGTTTTAAAGACAAAACAAAACATTATATCCTAAGTACAATAACAAGGTAAGAAAAAGTGTTGAGGCGAAGAGAAGAACAAAGCAACATGTGACTCCTAGTAGGAAAAAAATCTGGATATTTTTGCAGAAGTGATAACTGCTGAGCCATTTTCTGAAGAAGAAGCAAAAAATCACCAGGAAAAGGAGGAGGGCTAGGAATTCCACCAATATTTTATGTGTAAGGGTCAAGAGTGATAAAAAAAATTCCATATTATGTAAATATAGTGATGTTCTAGGACTATGAGTTTGGAGAACATAGAATATAGAAGAAGG